>JAPMNP010651516.1:0-11673 GCA_029874935.1 Atherina boyeri | reverse complement strand
CCCAATAAAACGTAACAAATAGGTCAAATAAGGCATATATTTGGGTCAAAACCTCCGCGGTGTGACTTTAAGTAATTGGCTGACCAGGATTGTAATCCCTTAACTGAATTCATTCAGGTTACAGAGTTGATGTAATGGAGAACAAATAGTGGTTCTCATTTGTTGAACAAACATTCTCTAATCAGTTTCCCTTTCAATTCAAGATTCTGTTTGTTCATCTTTGAGAGGGTTTTAAATGAGTAACTTTTCATTTTAGCCACTTTGAGATGAATTTAACAGCCACGGCACATAAATCTAAGCCAATCTCAACAATACAGGTAAACCTTTCAAAGGCCTTCAGATCCTGCTTGTGATACTAAAACTGCAGTTTTAATTCAGTGTCAACCTCTCAGCTTTGATTATAATCAGCGCAAATATAATACCTGCAGCTCTCCTGGTGAATCCTAATTCATTTTATTATTTCTACAAAATAATAAACACATATAAAACACATTTTCTGTCGACAGCCTCATCTAAAACACAGTCATTTTATGTATCTGGGCTGACAGATTGGCATTTTATTAAAAGTGTACTTTGTTGTCTTTTGACAACTTTTGGATTCCCTTGTCAGTGAGCAAATCCATTTGTACCGTCAGCTTCTCAAAAAGCTTCTTTTCAATCTCTGACATTTCAAAAAGACCTGTCACCATGGTTATTGGAGGAATTTAATGGTGCAAATATTTCCACAAAATCCGTTTTTAGAATTCGGGGCATAGAAAAGGTATTTTGTTTGTCCTCAAATTCTATGTCGACAGCATTCATTGGATATAGCTTGCCTTGCCTTGGAGGTACAACTTGTGGAAGGAGAAGATAACCTATCAAAAAACATCCTGATAAAAGCCTAAAAAGTGTTTGAATCGCTTTAACTGCTGTCTCTCTGTCTAGACAACCAAGTCCATGTCATGTCATGTATATGATTTGGTTCTCTACCAACATTTCATGTCTCTGAGTTCCATTTTGTTTGACATGGTTTTTGGATGTGAAAGCCTCCTTTTAGCTTTATGGCATATAATTGATTGGAGGTCCTTGAAATCATAATGTGCATCAGAAGAAGTAACTATTAATTAGGACAGCATGTATGTTGTGTGTACAATATCCAAAATTACAGTCATAGTTATTGGCTGTCAATAGTCTAAGTTCTCCCCATTATGGACCCCTTACCAAACACTTATAAAACTTTGACAATGAGAGCCAATTACTGATAGACGGTGGTTGTACTGTAAAAAACAAATATGTCTTCAGACAGGGTCGTAGCACCAAATTCTCGGCCCTGTATCCTCTCAATGTCAGTGGCCCCCCTACCCAGGCCAATGCATGATGCAAAAATTTAATTTAATTTAAAATTATATAAAAATTAACAAACATAAATAGTGTTTTAAGCTACAATCAGATTATAGTAATGACTGACAAGCTATCCTTCAAATACCTATAAACCTTAGGCAACATCTGGTTTGTGTAATAACATTTTGATCCATATCACGCGTTCAAATTATGATTTCAAAACATCCTTTTTTTTAACTGAATGTCCAATATGTTGGGAAGACTGGCACAAAGTTCCTGTTCATTCTCTCAATTGGTGTTACCAATATATCTTAAATAAATCATGACACCAATCAATTGGAGGGCCCAATTATTTCAAAATATTTTTCATTTCTTTGTGTGTGTGTGTGTGTGTGNTAATGGGCCCCGTCCCTACTTGGGGCCCTGGGTTGCCAGGTCAATTTTGCCCCCCAACACCACGACCATGTCTTCAGATATAAGTTGAGAAGCTGGGAGGAAAGGAATGGAATTCATGTGAAGTTATAAAACCCCTCCTATCAATTAACCTAGGGACTATTTTAACTGTACAAGGTAAAGTTTGGTCTGATCAGCTCTGATTTGGGTTCAAACTAGACAATCCAGATAGAATAATTTGTCTTTAATGGTTCATGATTGAATTATTTTGTAGTTTCTATATTAGTGTAATGTTCTAATCAATATTGTAAGTATTTTCCCATGGGTATCTTTCACTTATCAGTCTTTCTGTGTGTAGTTCCTAGTTTCCCTGCCTGGAATCAATATTGGCTTATTATAGAAAATTAACCTGACGCATTTCTTGCACAACAAAGTCTGGTTTCACGCTGTTGCTTGACAACGTAATGCCCCATAACTGAAAGGTATTTGATCCTAATAGAGATTGGGAGTCACTGGGGAGCTGAAGATCTCTACAGAGCCCTTGACAAGATAAAATTGAGAGTGCAAGTGGCTGGAGAAAAGGAGAGAGAGAGAGAAAAGTAGCTAAAACATTTTCAGACTGATGTGATAAAATCCAGATGACTCTTTCTGGGTATTTGCAGTGAGGGTTTAAGAACAGCCTTTCGCACATGCAAGGAGGTCTTAACCATAACACTGTATGTCAGTATGGATGATTCATCATCACTTCTTCTATGAAACTAATGAACATTTGCACTGAAATGACCAGCAGCTGGAAGAATGTTATGGAGGCCTATGAAGGACAGATTTTATCCCCTATTTTGTCAGTATGAGAGTATGCACCCTTTGAAGTTGTTGTTCTATCATTGCAACCTTGTCTGTCATGGGAAATCACTGTGCACTGGCGCACAGCAGAATTTCACTGATGCTTCAGCTATTATTAGAAAGACATGCATCTTTTGCACCGTTGTGGCCTAAACTAGCTGAATGCCATCTACTTTTTTCATGTGAATAGACAACTTTAGCCAAACTCAGTCTCGGTTTTGAACCCTTTGACACTCTAATGTACAATATCTGAACAGGTTTGCAAAAGCTTCTGCAACTACTTATTTTAAGTATGCCCTAGTTAACTTTCTAGCTTTAAAACTTTGTGCCTGACTTGTGTGATGGTACAGAAACACTTATTTTGTACATTTCTGGAGTCGTTACTGCCAAGAATGTCCAGAGGCTGAGAAACCTCACTTGACAACTTTTGGGACACCGTGTCACACTACTTGGTCGAACAGAGCTCCACAGTACAGATAGGATACAAGATGGAAGCTGAATAAGCCGTGGATAGAGGCCATGTCACTGCAAATCTGTAAAAGTTCTGGTGTCAGTTTTTATGAACACTTGGTAGTAAACTAATTTCCCCATGTTGGGGATTGATAAAGCTTATCTTAGTACATCTTTGAAGCATCTCTTAACCAGCTGTCATTTACAGAGATATTCATGTAACTAAAAAATAACTACAAATGTATCAGTAATTGAATATTCATCAAAGATCACATCTTCAGAGAACTTGTAGCATAATCTGTGAATCTGTGTGCATCTGTTATGTCGGGTCATGTCTCCATCTGCCAACATGTCCGGAGCTTGGTTTGTCTTTGTTGCAACCAGCCACCATGAAGACATCTGTCTTTTTGTCCATATTCATTCAAACTATTGCATCAGTAAGAGATAGCATACACTATATGATTATTTTGATCTTCTGCGATCAGAAATGATTAAGTATGGGCGTGGTAGTGGGGGGGCGGAGGTGGACCTGACTAGCGAGGGCCCCGAGTAGGGAGAGGGCCAAACCCCCCACCACCACCAAAAAAACAAAAATAAAAAATGATTATTTTGAATGAATTGGGCCCTCCGATTGATTGGTGTCATGATTTATTTTGGATATATTGATAACCCCTACTGAGAGAATTAACTTAGTGTCAGTCTTCCCCACATATTGGATATTTTGTTAAAAAAATGAATGTTTTTAAAAAAATTGCGCAAGTGTACATGTATCAAAATGTTTGTACAAAAAACAGGTAGCCTCAGGTTTATAGATATAAAAAAAATCAACCAAATGCATCAATTCAGATGGTAAAAGACAGAACCTCATTAATCATTACTAAAATCTGATCTGATTGTAGCTTTAAACTCTATCTGTGCTTGTTTATTTTTATAATTCAATATTGATAATATATAATAGCCTATATATAAATTATTTAGTAATAATTAAAATAATTTATTTGAAATAAAAGTTTTTAAAACGCTTTGCGCATTAGCATGGGTAGGGGCCCACTGACATTGAGAGTGTACAGTGCCCAGAATTTGGTGCTACGCCCCTGAGTATGTCTCTCGGGATAATAGCCTGTATTTCTGGTTTTTAACTGAACCAGGCTAATGCACAGACATCATATCCATGTCGGGAAGTTCCTGTTCTGTAAGCAAGTCATTGTCAGTTTTACATTCATCAATCTGTACCTACCCTGCTCAGTATACGCTTGACAACACAGTCAGGGTTGGTTTCACACTTTGCTTGCGTCCTTAAACCAGATTGAACGTTGGGGGAACTTGGCTTAATTTTCAAACTTTGTTCACTCATAATTCGAAGCAGCAGCATTTTTTTTCATCTAAGCAGCTTTTAGTCCTGTTTTTTGTTGAGGTCTGACTTAAATCTTTAGCTGTAGTTGTACTGCAGATTGCTAGGAAAGAAAGTGGTCATGCGCCCATTTGACAGCAGCCATCATTTTTGCTGAGGCATTTCTTTTAAGTTATTTTGTACCTTGCATTCCAAGTTTTTCTTCTTTCAACAATAAGGGGTGTTAGCCTTTGGGGTAATCAGATTTAGGGAAATCAAATGCTAATCTTGATTTGTTTTTTAGATTTTAGATTATAATTACTAACAACTGAAGTGTTGGCATCGATTTTTGTTTTCTATTTTTTGAGGAACCCATCCTGTTTTTGTCTTTACCTTTGTCTTTTAATCACACAGTTATATCCTTTCTTTATCTAAAACTAATAACGGATGCTCTGCTACGTTCTCTTCCCTGACAAAAAACAGGCTGTAACTGTCATTATTCCAGAGTGACAGAAACAGCTTTAATAACCGATTTGCTTTATCTCATATAATTTCTGCACCAAAGAGACCAAAAAATGTTTTGAACCTGCATGTGTCTGCTAGAATGTATGCCAACTGTACAGTGACCAACATTACAGAAGCCTCCAGAGACACCTGCAGGTTTCTGTGCAAAGTAAACACTTCAAAAACTGCCAAACTCTCTAAGACTCACTATAAACCGACCTGGAAACTCTAATGTTACAACCCCTTTCTGTAAAGAGCAATCAAAGGGAATAAGCAGTTGTAGCTTCAACCACGCTTAACTTTTTCAAAACCTGATGAGTCTTGAAATTTGAAAAGGTTGGAATTAATCTTTAAGATTTAGTGACTTCCTAATAATGATCATGTTTTATTGAAATACAATGAGAAAAATCATCAACAAAACTAATGTAAGAAAGAGAAATGAGCATGTTCCATTAATGAATATGTCTATTAGTTGTTCCTGTGGCAGAATGTCGACAACCTCATAGAGGTGGTCACCTGATCTGATATGAAGCCAATGATGAAGTGCCTTCAAGGTGGATTGGAGCCATTATCTAAATACTGCAGTCATTTTTGTATATCTGTTCATAAATGCATCATGGAATCAACAGGAACAATAAACTCCAACATAATCTGTATCCATAATGTTAACACAACAAACCTTTATTTATTAGTCAAAGTGAAAAGTTTCTGCAAATCATCTTTCAGTTCATTAATGCAAAAGCAAACCATTATTTACTTGATTTGGACCCCCCCCCCCCCATTAGCTATCTTAAAAATCATTAGAAGTTGCTAAATGAATCAATTATGCTATCTGCATAATTGACCATGCACATGTAATAACACTTCGAGTGAGGAATATTGTGAGAGTGACACAAAAGTGAGTAAAACAACACCCTAAATAGGTTACGAATTTAAAAAAACAAACCAAAAAAAAAACTACAAGAGGACTAGGTCGCCTGTGAAGGCAGGATGGAGGTGGCAGCCCCTGCTGCGCATTTGCAAGTGTAAGAATGATACATGAAAGTATGTCTTTTGGTACATTCAGAGTCATGAGATTGTTCGCTGATTGCTGTTTTGAATAAAGGTTGGTAGAGGGGTCTAATACTTGCTATATATAAGTTGGAATCACTTTTGTTTGAAATGCCTTCAATGTCTTCCTCTAATTTTCATGGCTTCATGGCAACACATGTTCCTGTGGTACAAAATGGTATATTACAGGAAAATACAGACCAACTTGAAGGTTTCTCAGTAGCCTACATATGTTAGTTGCATGATAGTTGAGTTTTCACATTTTCTAATGTGTATTGAACTTTTTTTGTTTGTTTGTTTTTAAAAATCTCTTGATAGCCATTGTTGAGTTTTTTTTATATATTTAATATTCTTATTCTCTTTTAAAGAACACATTTTAAAAGACATACTACCTCCCTAAAGGCTGTTGTAAAAAAAGAAAAAAGAAAGAAAAAAATGGGGCTCCAATAGACAAACTCAACAAATATGTCATCTGCTAGTTATCATTACATCATTGTCATCATGTCATAGATCATTTGCTAAGTCCATTATTGTTGAAACACTTACCAGCTTCACATTTGTATCCAAATATAGCCTATTTTGCTTCTATGGATGCTTCCTTGATTACCAAGATTCCAGTGAATAATGTCGCTAAATATTTACAGCAAACAGTAAAATGTGGTGAATAGAACTTGATACCTAATTTACCTCCAATAACTCTGATGCAGTACATCCATGCTCTATGTTTTTTTTTTGTGTCTTCCATCCTTGGCATAATTTGTATGGAGATAAAAGCAGGCTTAATTAAGTTAACTTTGTCTTTCACTCTAGAAAAGACATCAGGAATACAGAAACTAGCCTGAGTAAACATGCGCACCCCTAATGAATCTTGAGCGTCCCTGAAGAGTGGCAGAACAATATCATCACTCTCTTAGTCATTATCTTGTGTGTGTGTGTGTAAAAAGAAAAGAAAACGAGAGGAAGGGATGGGCACGCCAGAAGGACGCTTGAGGGAGCTATGTGGAGTGAAGCGATAAGTCTGAAAGGGCGAGAGGGGAGAAAGGAGGGAACTGTAGGCTGGGAAGTAAGGTGGTAATTAAGGTAGGAAGTAGAAGGCCAATAGGGAGCAAGTTTACAATAGCAGCTTTCTGCTTTTATGGAAAGAATGAAGGGAGACGCAACAGAAAGCCATCATGGGATTAGTTTAACTGTCACCACAAAAGAGAAAGAGACTGAATGGACAAAGAAAGGGTGGGAAGGAAAAAATATGTAGAACAGGTATGAGTCTATGAAAGGTGGAGATAAGAGGACAGAGAGAAGAACGGTGGGAGGAAGGGCTGACGGGACCTCTTGTTAAACAGCAGACTATACAATGCAGTAAAGACAAGGGAATTGGCCTATTTTTTTTTGGCTACATACACAGTTTACTGAGGCCACATAGATACTTTTAACTGGCTGCATGCAATTTAATCACTATAAAGGAAACAGAGCAGTTTTCTTTGGCAAAGAATCTCTTTGGCCAAGACAAACTGTGCTTTATTGAACCCAGTAAAATGTACAGACTGTTATGAGACGTGGAAAAGACTAGATATAGGACTATAGAACATGACAGAAAAGGAACAAAGATTGGGTTTAAGATGGTGTCTAATGCAAGCAGAAGAGTAACATAATGTTTTCTCAATTATGTAAAGCAGGGGTGTCCAGCTCCGGTCCTCGAGAGCCTCAATTCTACACGTTTTTCATGTTTCCTTGGTTCAGCACACCTGACTCATCATCATGGGCTGTTGGTTTCACTAAGGGCTCGGTCACACCTACTGTACATCCTACCCGGGACAGAACAGCAGTNGTTCCTCAGCCCTCATCTGGAGTTGGGCCAGGGCGCGATTAGGTTTCAGCGCAATTGCGGTCATTGTCATGCAAATGTGGTCTTTACAGAGTGGCACGTTATTGACGTGGCTGATGTGAACGCAGTACTGCTTAACCGGTTCACCCAGGTTTGACCGCAGCCTTAATATGAGGCAGGTGTGTTGAAGCAAGGAAACACCAAATATCTGCAGGACAGCGGCCATTGAGGACCGACTTTGGACACCCCTGGTGTTGAGGCTTGGTTCCTAATGTGATACCAACTTTGCAATAGAAATGAACACATTGGCACAAGAAACTATTTCAGTCTGCGTTGCTATGAGCTTTGTCATATCTATCCCAAACACTGTCAGCCCAGACAAAAACTTATACACTGGGCTGCTAATTGGAGTAAACCTCCAGTTATGCTTTTTATTCTTTTACTTTTTAATGCTTCATCTGCACCCCACTGCAACACTTTTAATGTTTTATGTAAAGCCCTTTGAATTGTTTTGTAACATGAATTGTGCTATACAAATAAACTTGCCTTACCTTGCCTTGTTCAGTTTGCGCCACATTTCCAAACCACTTCCATCGTCTCAGTCATTGAGTGCCAGGAACCAGCAACATGGGTGGATAACATAAAAGCAGGGGGTACAACAGACAGAAGGATTTTATGATCAAATGTTGAGGGTTCCAACTTTTTGTAGACATTAACATGACCTAATGGGGAACCCTGTTGCCTTCCATTCATGAGTATTTGTGATGAAACACCAAATTGGCAGAGGGTAGTTGTTTCATGTAGTCCTGGGAAACAAGGCTGAGTAATAACCTGGTGTACAGATGGATGAGGTCGTCCTCTGATCACTGGTTCCTTCATCGCTCCTCAAATCCTCACATCCAAGTGCCCTTCAGTGAGATATTGATCCTGTATAAATGTAATCAGCGTACGTGTGTGATAGAAAAAGTGTCATGCACTACCATGGAGTTCTGTGTGAATATTCCTTGTAGTATAAATTGCTTCAAAAGGTTGATAAGACTTGTAAAGCACAAAATAGATGCGGCCCATTTACATCCAAGCAACGAAAAGGTCTAGACAGGAAAACAGTCAAACGTTGCACTCCCAATGCTTTGAGAATAAGAAAATAAGTGGCCTCTATAACTGCTGAGGCAAAAAGAAAAAAAAGAATAAATAAATTCCTCTTGCATGCCTCCAAGCAAGCACATTTATACGAGCCATACAGAGATGAGTTGTAGCAATCTCTCAAGGGCCCTAATGTTGCAAAGGCATAAAAGGCTAAAAAGCAGTGCACCACAGTGAAAATAAAAGACAAAAAAACAAGGGGAAAGGGGGAAACAGTGGCCTGACAGCCATTAAATATGAAGGCGGAAGAAGGGGAAAGCTGTGCAGAAAGATGAAGAAGCTGTTAACTGTGGGCTCTATCTTGGCTGATGTTGAAGACGTGCTATTGTGTCTGTGTGTGTTCATGTGATTGTGTCATCGTGTTGTTAATCTCTCTGGGGGAATGTGTTGTGATTTCCCAATTCCAATATCATCAGTCACTGCTTGAAGGATTTTTGATGTACAACAGATCCAGAAAGGCTGCTCTGGGCAGCATGCGCTCTTGTGTGTGTACTCATTCAGCTATTTTAGTGAGGACCAGCCTTTTCTTTACAAGTACTTTTGGAAAAGTGAAGGGTCCCTAGTTTATCACAACTTTTTTATTATATTATTTTTGATCAAACATATAATTTATAGAGTACATATAGCTTTAAATACAAGTGGATGGCTAAGAAGAGATGAAAAATGTTAGATTTTCTTAAAATCTTTACAGAAAATTGTTATTAGCTATATTCTATCTAAAATGAGAACACTCAATTTAGCTTATTCTTCAGTTTCCAGGCCCACAGAAATTAGACCCAACATTTGATAAAAATCTCACAATGGCTAAAACGGAAAATGATTTTACTGTATTATTAAATTCCTTTATTTTTTTGACAAGATAACACCGGTGAGGATGGAATTGCTGATTAAAACTCTTATTCTAAGACAAGTGGGATAAGCTCCTATGAATTGAGTTTAATTAAATAGCTCGTGTGCATTATCCCATCATGGAACCTGGCATTGTGAAGTCAGAGGGTTGAGCTTTTTTTTCTTCGTTTGTTTTTTACAGATCAGTTTATTGTTTAGCAGCTTCTCAGTATAAATGTTAATGCAGCAACATCTTTTATTCAGCTTCAGTCTTAATCTCATCCGGGTTCTTGCGCATTTCTACTGAAGACCAAAAATTATCTGCTTTCAATCTGGAGTAATTCCTCTAGATACATCAGTCTGTGATGGTTCTCTGACACTACAGTACAAAATTTTCCTTAGTAGCCACACTTTAGTTAGCAGCTGTTCCTTTATTGTCCAGGTCACTGCTTTAACAGGTTTTATTTTGAGTAGAAAATCATTCTCCACTGATGCTTCCAAAGTAATATGGAAATATTAATTTTAAGAGTAAATATGCCCCAATGGAGTGAAAATTTACTTGAAAAAATATACATCTATTGTGCATTTCATTGGCCATTGTTCTATAAGACTTCCCTTTAAATACAAAACTTTGGAAGATTTTTCTAAGCAAACTGCATCCATGAGCCTGACTCCCACTCCCATTTTTTAGCTGAATGGTTGTAGAACAGTCTTCTAATGAATTGATAAAGGCATTGTTTACACAGATGTGATAGCATCAGTGAGGTACAGACAAATAAAATACAGAAGAAAAACAATTCTATTCATTAAGGCAGTCTCATTTCTGGAATCATGAGCCCAATAAAAAGTATTGAATGGCAAGAAGTAACTGGGCCCTTAGCACTCTAAACCAGAGCTAATGACCCTGCTGATGAAAAAAAAAAAACAACAACAAATGGTCCCATTACAATTAAGAGGCAAAAAAAGTATATCAGATCAGACAGCAACAACAAAATGCTTTCACAGCACCTAAAATTTAATAAGACTATATTATAAAAATGAAGAATATGAAATGAATTCAACGAATACTGTAGAATTACTTTCATGCCAGACATTCCACCACAGAAGGCGTAGGTTTATTGAGGTAAAACCTAATAGAATAAAAATGTACAAACAGCACAATTAAATCAAGTTGAGCTTTTTTTCTAAAGAATCAATTCATGTCAAACTCATCAAGACATTTAATTTGTTAACAAACCATCATCTAAACGTCATAAACTACTCTGTCCACCAACACTGGAACGAGCCAAATAGCACTTGAAGACTTTACTTTCCCAATCAATAGGATCACATTGTGTGAAAAGTGAGAAGAGATTGTGTGTGACATGTGAAGTTAGCCTTAAGCCTCCTGTATTGTTCCCACATTATTGTGCATCCATTCACAGCACCGAACAGCCAGAAAAAAATCTCTCAAATGTCATGACAGATATGCTGCAAGTTGGATCTGCCAAAGAAAAGTCTTGGAAAGTCTGAAATGATGATGGGTATGCACACTGAAAATACAAATCACCGACCACTGATGCTACAAACATGCCTGATGTCCACTTGTCAGCTTGATGTAAAAGCCCCGCTAGACTATCGGCCATGACTAAGGGCGTTTTCACATGTGTGGCCGTGCCAGAAAACGGCCAGAGAAAAATGCTAAGTTTTTCTGTTCACATGGTGCGGGTCTCAGCCCGTACTGGACTCGAGTGACTGACTAGACCAAAACAGCAGGTGGCGGTATACAAACATTCTGTAGCTATCCAATAAACAAGGAAGTGAGACGTATCGATGTCATTAAACATGCGACGGCATAAAATGACAACAAACGAAGAACTCGTTAGCAACAATGGAGGCAAGAAGAGCGTCGTTACTCAACATGATGACCCGTTCGAATTAAGATGTTGAAAACGATGTCCTGCTCATCCAGCGAGTTATCCGGTCACAAATTCGAGCCCGTAGAGCAAGG
>JAPMNP010651510.1:0-15077 GCA_029874935.1 Atherina boyeri | reverse complement strand
CATAGTGCCATTCTTTGATGATTGCCAAGCATGGTGTATTCAGTGAAGAGGCCACCTAGTGCGACTATGATAACAAGCGTAGCATTGCTTTACTTTGTTCCTGTTGCGTTAAATGCTTTTGAGTCAGAGTTTATATATTGAAGAACATCTGTGTCAGTAACTTATTGTTACAAGGCCGTTATTCATTCCTTAATTTAGCTGATTTGATATGGTGGTTATAAAGATTTGAGTGTTTTTCCCCCTTTTTTTAGATCTCACTTCAGTAATGGGGACAGAGAATCTGATTTTTGTATACTCACTGGCCACTTTATCAGGTGCTAGTCATTGACTGTAAATATATGGTGGCAAGTATCTGGTTTGCCCCCCCTTTGGCTTTAGAGCAGTCTTAATTCTTCATGGTATAGATACAAAAAGCTGATGGAAACCTTCCTCAGAGGTTTTGCTCCATATTGACATGATAACATCACACAGTTGCTGCAGATTTGTCAGCTGCACATACATGATGAGGATATCTCTTTCAACAACATCCCAAATATAACATGCTGTATGTTGGTGTATACGACCAGTAAGCTGCTCTGGCTGAAGATGATCTGAGCTTTGTGACATGGTGCATTATCCTGCTGGAAGTAGCCATCAGATGCTCCACTGTGGTCATAAAGGGATGGACATGGTCAGCAACAAGACTCGGGTAGGCTGTGGTGGTTAAGCAATGCTCAATTGGTCTAAGGGGCCAAACTAAAAGTGTGCCAAGAAAACATCCCCCACATCCTTACACCAATACCATCAGCCTGAACCGTTGATACAAGGCTGGATGGATCAATGCTTACATGTTTGTGCCAAATTTGGATCTTACCGTTGGAATGTTGCTCCTGAATTTGAGATTCAGACCAGGCATTGTTTTTCCAATCTTATGTTTTGGTGAGTCTGTCTGAATTGTAGCCTCAGTTTCCTGTTCCTAGCTGACAGAAACACCTGATAAGGTCTTCTGCTGGTATAGCCCATCTGCTTCAAGGTTTGATGTTCTGTTCATTAGGTGATGGTATTCTGCATACCTTGGTTGGAACCAGTGCTTATTTGACTCCCTGTTCCCTTTGTGTGAAAATTGAACCAATATCTTGGGGCTGAAGAAGCCAATGGATGTAATTGCTGGAGATGATGATTCAACACACCTCATACACAATAAGCAACCCCTAAGAGAACTGTAATTGTGCAATATTAGAAAATCCTGAATGAGAATCTTCATTTTATGCTTAAAACTGCAATTTCATGAATAAAATGTAATTTCTTCCCTTCAGAACTGAGGTTCTGTTTGAACAACAGTGAAGAGAAAACTTGGGGTCATTGGGGCTATCTAGGTATTTTCTTTCAGCTCACGGTACAGGTCTTCCTCTAATGGCTCCTCATGTCCATCTTCTGTCTTATCGTCATAATCTATGCTCGGTGTGTGTGTAGTTTTTATAGTAGGGCTGCTCTGTTGCTATTAGAGATTAAGATGTTAACACAGTCCTTCATCTGACTGCATCGATCCCAACTCTCGCAGTGGAATTGCATTAATACTAACAACTTCAGGTACAAGCTTTACCCCTCTCTCCCTGTTTTACATCTGCTTCTCTGTCAGCGTTGATTTAGATTTAAATAACCAGCCTTCTTCCTGGTCTTTCAACACGGAGAGGGGGCAGTTTAATAAGGGGAATGAGAGAAGGAAGATTGCAGAAGCCAGGGGGGACTAGAGGATGTGGAGATGAGATGAATTGAAATTGTTTAAATTTGTCTTCCTCAGCTGCTTTGACACTAGTTGCTTTGAGTGTTGAAGTGCATATTTCACGTAACAAGTCAGGGTAAGTGTATTAAAAGTGTTCAACAAATTCTTCTTGTGAATTTATGTGGAAAACCGAGTAGTGGGAAATTTATAATTGACTCAAGGACAAGCAGCAACAGATTATACACAGAGGGTGCTGCAGTAGCTGACCTGCTTATGTAGGGGGCCCCAAGTACTGGGGGTGAATATACTCCATAGTTAAAGTCCTAGCCTGAGGCCCAAGTCATCCCCCCTCAGCGACCCTTTCCCTTATGAGCAGCTTTCAAATAAATGCCACTAGTAATTTCCTCTTTAAATTCATGTTTTTTTTTGTAATTTAAAACTTTATCTAAATTGAGCTCTAAAGTGAGAACAATTTGGTCCACTGGTGTCAGAAGAAGAAAAAAAGAAAGGAAGAGAAAAAAAGCACAAACCCATCTCCATCTCTGAGTGTCAGTGCAGCAGTGCATTATGCTCTTCCTCTCAGCTCCTCTGTGATCCCTGTGAATCCATGAAAACAACACAGCAGAGAAGAATTCAGACCAAAACACTGTCAGTCAATGTCAGCCAAATTCAGCAAACTGTGACGGACCCTGTTGTGCATTTAGACCTAAAGTAAAGCACAACTAGCAAGCACAGCAGGTGTGTTTTGATGACTTTGGCAGGACACATTCAACACAGATGCTGCTAACTTTCAATTTCATCCATCCACGCTGTGTATGGCCAACTCTTTTATGTTAGACTTTGGCGCCAGGTTATAGAGTGCACCGTTTTCCAGGCCTAGCCTGCCACTTTGTTGTAGTCATGTTGCCTCTTTTTTTAATCTAAAGTTTCTTCCACTAAAGCTTCAATCCTGAGGAAATAATTATATTATTCCACCAGAAATATATTTTAAGAGCACAGGTTGAGGTCTGAGCACATGGTTCTAGTTTGGTTATTTTGTTTTTAACAGCTAGAATTGATTAGTTTTTCATATGTAAAGATACAGCTTACTAGAAAACACAAAACAGAAAATATAGCTTTGTTTTGTTCAACTTTCACCTTCTCGGGAAGATGAATCAATTAGACAGAACATGTCTGTTTAGTGAACTAGCACAGCTGCTTCAAATGAGTGATTAGATCATTGAATATAATGGACAGACCTTCCGCCTCGAGGCTCCATGGGAAGCTCCCACTGTCGCCATCTTGGCAGTGACATGTCTCGCCCCTCCCGGAAAATACAAAAATGGGCAAAGAGGTGGAGCTGAGAGCGGACTGTGAGTGTGGAAGCACATGATTGACACCTAGCTAGAAGCCACATCTGTCACCTGTCAATCAAAAGGACACGCCCCTAATTTTGCGCAATTTCAAGATTAAATAACATCTAAATAAGGTTTTAAAAAAAAATCACCCCCCTCACAGACCTATTAAACCTAAAATGGATTTTTGTACCAGGCAGTAAACATGTTTATTTCTGCTATGAAGTTGGTCTTTTTAACATGAGAGTCTATGAGGATTTGCTTTGTTTTGGATCCAGCCCCTGGCGGATGAGGGGGGAACTGCCATTTTTAGCACTTGCACATTGGCTTCAACTTTCACAGCTGGAAGATGTCCCTTGGATTAGACAATATCTATAACTGTTCTTGGCTTTAAGGAATGAGGTAATTAACACGATTTATAAAAATGACATTCATGGATGATCATATTCCTATTGACTGTGACTTGCTCTCCAAAGCTAAATAAACATACCCGATAATGCTGGCAAGCCAGCAGTTGCAACAAACGGAGGGACATGTAAGTACATTTTAAAATTACCTCGACTTTGATCTTCTAACTATAATTTCAGTGCATGCTAGAAAGGGTTACAAGCTACATTTTTGTGGCTGGAAGCAGGGTATTAGTAGGCTATAGGGATAAAACGGAGAATACAATTATTAGCATGGTTAAGCTTAAAACTGCTGAAAGTTTTAGAGCAGTTATGCTAAATTTAAATAGTTATGCTCAAGCTGTGTACAAATGTTACATATTTAGGCTTGAACCTGCTGAAATCTTTAGGACAAATATGTTAAATTTGCATAGTTAGGTTTAAGCTGTGTAAAAATGTTATTTTATGCTAAATCAACATATTTAGGCTTAAACATGCTGAAATCTTTAGCACAAATATGTTAACTTTGCATAGTTATGCTTAAACGTGTTACAAGTTTTTAACACATTTGTCGTACTTATTTCTAGTCATACATAAATTTGCTCTAATTTTAAGCACAGTTTTGCTAGATTAGCATAGTCAGGCTTAAACTTGATACACATTGGAGCAAAGTTATCCTAAATGAACATAGTCAGACTTAAACATGCTGCTAACTTTAACTCAGTAATATCAAATTAGCATAGTTAGGCTTAATTTTGCTACAAGTTATAGTTGAGTAAACTTAGACACTGACAGGTTCATAATTTTGTTTTTATTTTTTAGTAAGTCTGAACAAGAGTACATTATGTTCTGAGCTGTCCAAGTGGTGGTTAGTCATGGAAATTGAACTAACTGGAAGCTTTCCTGCCTGGCTGAGTGTATGTGCATCTGCCTGCTTACAGCTACTTATGAGGGATATAATGAGGGATTAGGAATGGAATAAATTATAATAAATTCACATTAATCCTTGTACTTTTGTTCCTGTGACGTTTGTTTTAAATTTGACATTATAATTCCAGCTTACTGCTGGAGGGAACCAGCATAACATCTGAGGAAACCTTAAGCCACTACATGCTGTTACTGTAGCTAACGTTAATAAAATGGACTTTGTGCCAGATTTTTAGTGGATGGGAATAATGGTGTGGTTTTTGTTGGTATGAGTCCAGTTATATTCTGTGGCATGTGTAATGTCTAATGAGTAACTTTGATAGCCAAGTCTCTGAAATTTGTGAAGCAAACCCCATGAAGCCCTTATTAAACCAACGCATCGGCTCACATTAGACCTAGAAGTCCTTGAGATCTACGGTGCCAAGAAAATGAAGCTCCACTGTGTGTCGCAGAGTGTGTCTGCGCTTATATCTGTGCTGTTCAGACTTTTATAGAAAGTGGGGGGGTTAAATAAACCAGTGTTGAAAATCATATTCTTTTCTACCACATATATTCTCAGTTCACTTCCCCTTCAGTTGTCCTCTCAGAAAACCCCATCCAACCATACAGCCATCCATCCTCACTCACCCTAAGCAGCGCTGTCTATTTGCTGTCTCGTTGCCATGGTTTCCATTAAGCCTCCTGCCTGCTCTGGTTTGAAGGACAAAGTCTCTGTTGATGGGTTTTATTTAGAGAGGAAGAGGAAGAGAATGACAATAAATTGTTGGAAACTGTACATATATATGCTTTACTTTGACTTTTTTGGTCACTGGCTGTTTAAGGTCATTTTGTCTCCCCCACACACATACACACATTGTGGTCTTCGATCTACATCCCCGGGCTTCTAGGAGAGATAGAAAGACAGCTCTACACCAACACCTCCCTTGGGGTCTGTTGTTAAGCTCTAGCAGGTCTTATCTTTTAACTGATCAATAAGCAGGTGGTACAGCATTCCCTCTATTCTCTACGGCATGGGCTACAGCTACACAGGACTGCAGCAAACCAAGTCATCCTGCATCAGGCCTGTTCATTGCTCAGTGCTGCTGTGCGCTGCCAAGCAATACAGGAAAATAAATTTGCACAGAAATATATAACCTACAGTAGCATATACACAAGGATGCACACACAATGGCCTGTGTGAGCTTATTTGCTCTGTTTTTGCGTGAAGTCTTCAGACTTTCCGAAATTAGGCTAAATCTGTGAACTTTATTTAGCTGATCTGGTTGGAAAGTGAGGAGGAGTCACTGCAGATGAGTGGGGAGAAAGATGGTCATGCAGCGTATGTGTGAAAAGAGTAGAAAAAAGAATAAAAGCAGCGCAGGAAACAGATTTAACTCGATCCTTTCAGCACTGCATGCTTCACCCCCTTTGGTGTATGATTTTCTCCCCCGCTGTCCTATTGTAAGGTTCTTAAGGTCTTCCTTAACTTTTAATAGGAGTCTCTAATAAGACCCCAGATCATGGCTTGGTCGGTCAAGGCTTCTATTTTAACACAGCTCTGCTTAATCTCACACTAAAATAGATCTGCTTCCCCCCTCCCTTTCTGTCTCTTCCCCTCAGCCCCTCGCCCTCCTGTCTCTGTATTCTCCACCACACTGTTAAAGTATTTAATAAACTTCTGGAGGAGGGATAATACAAGGTTGAGATGACCTCTGTGGTTTGCCTGAATGTCAGCAAAGCATATTTTATATGACCTGGGATATACCAGGGAGGAAAAATCATAAAAATATTTGGTAAATCACTGAAATTGGAATTAAGACAGTTTGAGTTTTAATATTTTAATTGTCTCCATGAGATGACGGGACTGTCTAGGTTAATTTACAGTAAATCTCCAAAACAAGGGAAATGCACGTACATATGCACTATAAATTGCCAAAGTTGTTGCTAAAAATATGTAACCTGTAGTTGGACTTTCTAGTCTGCACGGTGATGCTCTGGTGTGTCTGTATGTCATACTTTAGTCAGTCTCTGTGGCCTACTTAGGCTTATTGTAAGTAGCACACTGAGCTGCTTCTCCTTTCCCTGTGGACCCAGGCAGAATAATTGAGCGGTGCTGAGGCAGGGTAATAAGCTACACTGCCAGTGTAATAACCTGCTGGACGATGTATGCATGTGACTGTGTGCTTATGTAGCTCGGGAGCGGTAGCAGTTGCTATTACTCGAGGGCTTGGGTAGCAGACACAGTAAAGGAACCCACTGTGTTATATGAGTGTTTGTGTTTGTGTTGTCTGAGTGCAGCTCATTGTACAGAAACATTACCTGGTTGGTCATTTCTGTCTCTTATGAAACAGGTTGAGCATATGGAACCTCGTGCTGTTTTACATATCCATTACATGTCATTTTTATGTACCTTCATTCTCCTCTTTTTCCGTCAGTCTGCTGTAGCTTTGCTGGTGTGTTTGGGATCATTGTGCTGTTGCATGAGTCAATGTTGGCCAGGCATTAGTGTGAGAACAGATGGCCTCACATCAGACTCCAGAATACTTTGGTATACAAAGGAGTTCATAACTCGCTGTCTGCAATAGGTCAGGGTATCCCAGGTCCTTTGGCTGCAAAACAAGCCCAAAGTACCTCTCCACCACTGTGCTCAACAGCTGATATGAGGTGTGTGTGTGCTATTATGACGTGTTTGGTTTTCTCCAAACATGGCACTGTGCATTATGATAAATAATCTCTCATTTTGGGTTCATCTGTCCAAAGGACATGATCCAATATTAGTTTCAGAGAGAAGAGACTTTCTGCTGACTGCTGTTGCAAACAAGCCATAATCGTTCAGTTTTCTAATCACACACTTAAAGATTTATCATGCTAAATGAGGCCAGTAGAATCTAAGATGTTGCTCCTGGGTATCTTGCAATTTCCGTGTGGCAATGTGCTGGGTTGTTTAATTTTTGGAAGAATTGATCTGTTTTGAATGTTTTGGAGATTTTGATTGATAATCTCTCTCACTGAAAAATAATGGGCATATATTTCTGGCAAGTTGAAAGCTTCTCAGCTGTTGCAGTCAAAGCAAAAGAAGAAAAGTAGATGGAAAAGGAAAAATAAAGCCAACTGCGTGCATGTGTACATTAATAGGCTTATCAATACCTTCAACATGTCAGTAAACAATACTGTAAGTAGCCTAGATCTGATCATTTAGCTTTGTGGATTTTATTGAATGAATCTGCCATGGGTGTATCATTGTCAGAACAGAGTACACACACCATAATTTCAAGCAATTTTTCAAGTTTGTTAGATAATGTAACACTTTATTGATCCCACAATGGGGAAATTTGCATGCTACAGCAGCCAAATCAGAAAGGAAAGTTACACTATGCTCATAAACCATGAGGAAATGGCATGAAAAATCTGTTCTGGCTCAGTGATTTTAATGAACAAAAGTAATGAATGTTATGTCTAAACCTTAACCCTTTCAGCTGGATCAACCCTTAAACGGGCTGGAAAAATAAGCCTATTCCCCTATTATTATTATTATTATTATTATTATTATTATTATTATTATTATTATTATTATTAATAATAATAATAATAATAATAATAATGATGATGATGATGATGATGATGATGATAAAAAACAGGACAATGGTGTTTTTCATCTTCAGCTCTTGCTTGAAGTTTAGACCTGAATGTTCACAAAACAAGACCAAAATAGTATTTTAGTGCAAATGTTAATGTTTTGTAATGATTTTGGAGCTGAATATGATCAGTGGCATCTGTATGCTTGGGGTCATGTAGTATGGTGTTGCTATCTGTCAAATAAAGGGCAAAAAATACAGGCGAGATTAGAAAACTTAACATCTCTCCTCTGTTTTATTAAGATTAACTCAGGCATACTAACAGACACGAAATTTCCAACACACTGAATACATTCTCTGAGGCCCAAGGACACCAAGAACATGCGTATGAACATCATTATTTTTGAGCAATTCTTCGTTTACTTTGGGGATTTCTTTTTAGGTATCTTTTGAGGTGTTTATTTCTAAAAATATGGCCAAGGTTTAAGGGATTGATTAAATAATTGATAAATGCTTATAATTATGAATATCCAAATGTCCAAATCTTTAAAAGTAAACAGGAACAACTTTACAGAAATCACTCTCCATTTTAGAATACATAAGTCTTCCCTCCTGCTGACATATTACTCATAAAGCTGTTGAGTTGAGTGAAAGTCAAGTTTTTTTTTTTTCGTCTTCTAAAGTTTTCAACCTTTAACATTCTGTGTTTCTGACTCATTTTGATAGCATCCTGACATTCATTGTAAACATTCTTGGAGCAGTTGTTGCCCTGCTATGGCCTAAGGTTGAGAAACTGCCCCTCACGTTTTTTTCCCTCAGCATAGGGAATGATGTGACAACTGCAATTAATAACGGCACCATGTCACACGCCAGCAACTGGATATCAACACATTGGACATTTTGAATGTGCACCATGGATGATTTGGGAAAAAAATGCAAGAGTCAAAAGGGATTTAAATACAGAGCAAGAAATAAGACAAGACGCAGAATCGAGATGCAAGACAGATGCTGACTTCTGGACTTGGAGAGTATTGTAGTGCAGCTTTAAAGGGATAGTGTGTAATAATTACTGCCATCTAATGTTGAATTTGAGTATCGAATAAAAACGAATAATGCTTCTTGCACATCACCATTTCAAACACATATTGCAACAACGGTAGCCGCCTCATGTCTGCCGTTAATGGAGGAAATCAATTACTATTATCTAGACTATTGGCCCTGTATGCTCAAAACAACAATAACAACAAACAAACAAACATGCAAGTTCTCTATGGTGTTGTTGACTCTATCCAACAGGATCTAACCATGCTGTGTATTTGTTCTGCTTGGGCACTTGTAGTTACAAGATGGCCGACTGTCATGGCGCTTCCCTACTGGCTGACCCGTCCTATGTAGAAACAAATCTAAAATTCTTCACTTAGGAGAATGAGTCAGATTATTAGCGGAGGTCATAATACACCAACGATAACACATTTATAAATGCAGACATCCATTTTTGCCAGTAAACCACAGAAAATGTTACCCAATGTGTATTTAGGTTTTTAGCACAAGTTGCCATGGTGATATAATCATTGTAAGAAGTGAACCAGCTTAGCTGAGACTGATCCAGAGCTGAGCTTGAAGTCACTAAACCTGCTTCATGATACCGGATGTTTTTTCTTTTCTTTTTCTTTTTAATATTTATGTGATGAGTCCTGATACATTAAGCTTGTTGAACTGAAAGATGTCGACTTTAAGTTAAAATACAATCTCCTGGGGCGGTGTGTAGCCTAATGGGTTGAGCGCACGCCCCATGAGGAGAGGCTATAGTTCCTCGATTGCAGCCGGCCCAGGTTCGAATCCTGGACCCCTCACTGCGTGTCATTCTCCGTTCTGTCTGACCCCTTTCCTGTCAAGCACCTGTCCTGAAAAAGCCACTAGAGCCCCAAATGGAAAACAAATACAATCTGCTGATTTTATAATCTGTGGCAGCACTTTAAGATTTGACAAAGATTTAGTTTTGGATATCCATACTGATCCGGAACCCAATTTAAACCACATTGATGTGCCTTTGGTACTTCCAGGTCAAATTTTCCTGTAACCAATTTTGTCTGTCCCCTGCGGTTTTGCTTCTTCCTTCTGTTGTTTGTGTACATATGAAAAATACCCCCCGTTGTTAAGTGGTACACACATCTTGGCAGTTCCCCCTCCCCTACCAAGCACCAGTTTCAGCAACCCCTCCCCTGCTGCAGTCTCAAACCAGCATCACTTAGATCCTATGAATTCTTTATGCACACTTTTCAACCTGAAATACATGAAAATCACTCTCAACTTTCACTCTGCTTCCCTTTCATCTGCCTCTCTTTGGTTGACAGACTGACTGGCTGCTTTTTTTTTTGCTTTCTTTCTTTTTTTCTTGATTTGTTGAGTCTCATTTACTTTTGACTTGTATAGACATAATATACAGATATTTACCAGAAACTATATATCACCATCCTTCCTTCTTTTACCTCTTGCAGATAAAAGTGATGCCTTTTTATAGTTAATGAAGCATGATGTATAAGAGGGAACATGGAGGACAAGACATCCGTCAAAAAGTTGGAGTTGATAAGAGACTTGAGTGTTGGTAAGTACTTTTTCTTCTGGCTTTGTGTGCACTTTGAAGTGCACATCACTTGTTGCCCTGCTCTGTGTGCGTGTGTGTGTGTGTGGGTGTGTGTGTGAACTGAATGGCTAGAAATATTGTTTTTGTGTGCATCAGTCCAGCAGACCGACGTGCAAACATTTCCTCTTGGCAACTTGCGTCACTCTGCCTCTATACTTCTTGTCAGTCTGTCCATGTCTCCATTTTGTTTCTGACATTTATCCGCTGCTTCATGTTGACAACCAATATAATACTCTGTCAGTCACTCCTCGTATCTTGGTTCTGGTAGCTCTCGCAAAATCACCCTATTACCCGACTAACTAACTTCTGATATCGCACACATACACGCACCGCGTTTAAGCTGTCTGTGTGATGGATGTGTCCTCTCAGACTGCTGTGTTGCATCTCAACCTACAGCCTCACCTTCAGGCTGTATCCACTACAACGACAAGGCAGAGTGTGTGTGTGCAAAAAAGAGGGTTTGGTAATCAATACTTTTTTTTTTTTAGCAAAAATACAGTTCCGAGTTTGAAAACCAAACACAACACGAAGACACAGGGACTTTCCCGCTTTCATTCTGACTGTCACACAGATGCGCACACACAGGCTCGTAGAAGCTGATAAAGACCTTTTTGGCAGAGGCTCTCCTCTGTGCTGTGGGCTCATTAATGCTCTGAGTGTGTCCCTGCAACTGAGGACTAAGCCCTCAGCCCTTATCAACAACACCAGGCCTGGTCCGCTACACACATACACACAGTTGCACGCACAAAAAAACCCACACACAATGGATTATGAAGAGTGTGGATAAGTCGCCAACATCATCTCAGATATCCCCTTACAGGACAATGACAGACACCCCTTTTGCTATCCCAGTGTCACAGTCATGGATAGTGTGTGTTTGTGCTTCAGGGTTGGTGGGAGTAACGGGGAAGTCACTGTTGTCCAATTGATCCATTTGTATTTGTTGATCCATCTGTACACAGTTGCTGTCACGGATAGGTCATGTTGTGTGTATGTGTGTGATGAGTTTGAACTTGAGCATTGCTCGGTGTGCCATCTCAATGCAGGATGATAGAAAAGTTTTCACCTACTCTCCTTGTGGATGCAATTTGTCTCTTGCAGCAAGCACACAGACAAACAGTGGGGTTATTTACATATTTATTATTGTGCTGTGCTCGTGCTCCACAAATTGATATTGGGTGTATGTGATTAACTGGGTGCTGGTGCCGACTAATGTTTCAACCCTGGTTCAGTGAAGACTGTGGGCGGTTGTTGGTTTATGGCTATTTCAAGTAGGATTGTGGATGAATTGTTGTTTCCATGGATTTTCTGAGCCTTCATACTGTAACTATTCAGCCTGGTGGTGCATTTATTATTACTTTATCCACCAAGAGGGTGGGTGTGGTGAGGGTGGGTGGGGGTTTAAACACAGCAATGCCCACCTGCACTCCTCACCATTCTCCACAGCATAAACTCTCACACAATGCATAATGCACACAGTAATACTTGAGGACTACTTCACCCCTACACATCTATCTACATAAAGATGTTGGTATTACCTCATAGTAGGTGAGTTTATTTCATTATTTATTTTTTAAATACAATTTCAGATTTATCCTTCATTTTCTTTTTATTCAAAGATTTTTTGAAACTCTCAAACAAAATGAAATGAAGGACCAACAGATTCCCTCATCCCTGCCAGAGTCTTGGTGCAGATAATAAAGACAAAACAAAAGATTGATACAAAATGAATTTACAAAGAAAAACAAGCCACACTAAATACACTGCCTGGCCAAAAGAAGGGTTTCCAAACTGATCTGCTTGGCGGAAAAAAAACGCCGTTAGATCAGGCTGGCGAAAGCCAGGCTAGCAATCAGCAGCTTCTCATTTCATAAACAACTATGCAGAGAGACACATCCTGTGGTCGTGGAAAATATGTTAATCTGTCCCAAATGATTAAACAATTGGTGAAATCAAATTGAAGGAAAACAACAGTAGAACTCAGAGCTTTGTTTGCTTTGTGTCTGTGAAAATGTTTTTACTTTTACTGTCAAAGGGATCTCAAGGGATTGGGACTGAACAGCTGTGAAGCCATAAGAAAACCACTAATCAGTGAAGATAACTGGAGAAAAAATGCTTCAATTTGCTAAGAGAGCATAAAGATTGGACTCTGGAGCAATGGAAGAAGGTTCTGTGGTCTGAGTCCAGATTGACCCTGTTCCAGAGAGATGGGATTATCAGGGTAAGAATAGAGACAGAGATGAAGTGATGCTGCCATCGTGCCTAGTGCCTACTGTACAAGCCTGCGGGGGCAGTCTATGATCTGAGTTTCCTGCAGATGGTCAGGTCAGGTTCAGCAACATTATGTGCCCAAAGAATGAGGTCAGCTGACTACCTGAAAGTACTGAATGACCAGGTTATTCCATCAGTGGATTTTCTTTCTTCCCTGATGGCACGGGCATATTCCAAAATGACAATGCCAGGATTAATGGGGCTCAAATCAAGAGACATCATTTACACACAGGGATTGGCACTACAGAATCCAGACCTGAACCCCGTTGAGAATATCTGGGAAGTGCTGGAGAAGACTTTCAGTGGTCGGACTCGCCGGTCATCAATACAAGGTCTCGGTGAAAAATTAATGCAACACTGGATGGAAATAAATCGTTGTAGAAGCTAATCGAAACGATGCCGCAGCAAATGCTTTTTGTGGCAATTTTTTTTTGTGGCCAATCAGTGTACTTAGCTGTAATAACCTAATAACTAATAACCACCAACAGGGAAAGTGAATAACTCTACTCATCTTATCAAAATCAGCGTCCTGTGATTTTGTGAACAGATTCTAAATACTGTAAGTGCCCTCTTATTTTAGAAGTATTGCTTATTAAGAAACTACAAACAGATCAATGCAGGACACTTGAATCAATAAAGACACTTGAAACAAAAGTTCTCACACTCAAGAAAAATAAATCTGATCAAGTTGCTGAATTGGAAAGAAAAATCATGACATTTTTATACATACACAGATATATGCTCCCCTTATTTTGTTAGTTTTACTACTTAGGAAAAACTCAGAACATGACAGAGGCTCTCTGTCATGTTTGATGTTCATCCAGCTTCCAAACTCCCCAGACACTAATCTGATGGAGTCTATAGAAAGCAATCCTGATCCACAGAAAAACCCACCCACAACCCACTGGGCCCAAAAGATCTAATAGCCAATGTCCCAGTACCAGACACAAGGGCACCCTCACATGATCTTTGTCAACAAACTGCCTGGTTGGAGTTACTTTGGTGGAGAAGAACTCTACTAATACTCAATATTAGGCAGGCGGTCATAATGTTATGGTTATGGCTGATCGGCGTATGTTCATCTAGTCTTACATGTCACAAACAATATGTCAGCTATGATAAACTGGAATTGTATCAGTTCAGTCAGAAAACATGAGTGTTATTGTTTATAAATCTTTATCAAATAATGTGATTACTGTTTGGCATCTTTAATGTTGAGATCACACACCTTTCTGCATCCCAACTGGCCTTGCAGTGTCTGTAGAGGAGTCTTTGGGTAGTTCATTCATTGTACTTCATTGTATTAATTGACCTCATTTGCTGAGTCTGTGAAGGGCTTGATGTAAGATCTGTCTGGCGAGGTATGCACGAGATCCTGCTTTGTTGTCAAGCTAGCTAATTGTCATGCAATTCTGACTCGCCCAGATGAAAGATGTGGAGAAATTGTGGTAATTTATTTGACTCTGGCTAATAAAATGGTAGTCCTACATCGAACAGAGAAAGAGGTTCAAGGAGCCCTCTGGTAATAGTTTTTCAAACGAAGATAATTAGGGAGACATCTCTGACAGTGATGGAAATTTTGGATGATCATCAGTGTAACTGATCCTACAACCAACATCTAATAACCAGTTTATAAGTTTCTACAAGAAGAAAAACTCGCAAGTTGATTGAAGCTACAAAAATTAGATTCACCTGAAAAACATACTTTATATCGACTGTAGCTCAAAATTGTTTTTATTAGGGATGTACCCATACCATAAATGTGCATGTACTCATACTTATTTCCGTACTTACTATCATATTCATAAGTGTGCTGATACATTGAAATCATTTGAAAGGGTGAAAGAAGCTGATCTTGGGCATGTACTGTATGTGCTCTATCACTGCTGTGAACTTTATCTGTCACACAGTAACCACTCAGTAGTCTCATCTGACATTCTGGTCCACACTTCTTACCAGTGAACTGTAATGGGATTTAATGGCACTCATATCAGTGCTCGGTATCAGAAAGAACTCAAATGAAAGTACTTGTTCTCGGTTTGAATAAATGTGGTATTGGTGCATCCATGCTGTTTTTCACTGTGTGGTAATGACCACACTGACTTCTATAAATAGAACAAACTGACGACCTGTCCAGGGTGTACCCTGCCTCTCGCCTGCTAATAGCCGGGATAGGATCCAGCCCCCCGCGACCCTGAATTGGACAAGCAGTATAGATAATGAATGGATGGATGGATGGATGGATGGATGGATGGATGG
>JAPMNP010651489.1:0-14275 GCA_029874935.1 Atherina boyeri | reverse complement strand
TAGGTTCTCTTGTTGCCCAGTCGCTTAAAAACACTGACAGCCTTGAAGTCCATTTTGGCGCCCCCTGACTCTCCTCCTGCTGCTGCTTCCCCCCCAGCCCCGGTGCTGCTGCTGACCTTGGAGCTTGCTATAGTGGATCTCTTCTGTACTCTGGGTCTAGTGCTGGTCACTCTGTTGTCCTGTGTGTCAGCAGGTGTTAAAGACACAGCATTATTTGTGACGTGGAGCTTGCCCAGTCTCTGCAGAACACTAATCTTAGCAGGTGGGACGCCATTCTGGGAAGAAGTAGAGGAGGATGTGGGAAAATCAGAGGGAGGTAGTTTAAATTTGCCTCCCAAACGTCGCAGGGTGGTTGGTGCCGCTTTTGTAGCCAGCTCTTTCTTCTGGGATAGAGGGAGTTTCTTGAGGACACCAGCATACTGGAGGACAGAGCCTTCTCCATCACTATCATCTTCATCTTCATTCATGTCTGCAGTCATATTTCCAGGCTTTGGGGTATTTTCACTTTCATTCCCTCCATCGAGGCGACTGAACACACCAGTGGGCTGAAAATCATGAGCACATTAAGAGCTCAGAACTCAGCTTTATCATAAGACAGTAAGTTATAAGACATGCATAACAGTAACAGGCCTCACCTTGCTGTTACTTGTTGGGTCTGCCTTCGATTCAGCTCCAAGTCTTTCAAAAACAGAAGTACGTTTCAAACCTTTTTAAGAAAAACAAGAAAAATATTTTTACTCCCAATGCAAAGGTATCAGCTAGTCTGTGACTGGTTTGATTTTTAATTTGATTTTTCTTCCGCAATATCAAAATAAATCAGCTACAAGTACAACACAGCCAATACTAAAACGTTAGGACAGTGTAACAAAAATGCTGTGTGCTAATGCATGATTAATACCCTATAATCATCTGCATATCCGGCTTGCCATTTACAAATAAGGGATTTAACACAAAGTGTTCCCAGAGTTAATCCGAGTTTCTGTCACATATTTAGTGTAAGGTGGTCGTAAAATTTAGTCCAAAGTACACGTTTTTCTCTTGCTGTTTTCTTACAATACGTTTGGTTTAATATCATTAGAAGTCTTTAGTCTGTTATGCAAATAGTGACGATAGGAAACAAACTTGTCAATGACAACAGTTCACCTAATGGGGGCGCTGTATTGTTACCTGGACAGGTAAAAGCATTAAGGGGAAGGAGACACTGGGGTCGTTAAGAGGTTTGGCCCGGAAGGGCAAAAGGTTTTTAACCGTACTGGTGCGAATGTGCTTGTTTGTTTAATTTATGCATAATCTAGAATAAACACTGAACCTGCAAATGAACAAAGTGAGTGGACATTCAATGAAGCCAAAGGGCGCGTCAACCTACATCTCTGGGTCGAATACTCTCAGTAGCTAAGTATGAGACTTTGCTTCTTTAACAGTGACAATCAGGAATCTTTCCACCAGGAGCATGATGGTAAATAACCTCAAATGGAGTCTCACTGTGATCTTTTGACAAGTGTCTCAACAAGAAAACAGGAGAAAACCACTGATTCCACAAGTCGTCAAATTTTTTCCAAAGTTTTCAAGTTTATAAAATGCAGTAAAAATGATGCAAAGTAATGCCGTCACCAGGCAGGTCACAACAGCAGGAGGCAGGAAGTAGAAAGACTGTGCATGTGTGCCTTCACAGCAGTGGGAAATCTGTCTGTGGTTCATAGAGTGCAACCAAAAAGATGATGAAAGAGTTAAGTGAAGTGTTATATCAGTGTGCAGGAACATACAGTAAACATACACACAGGAGGACTACATGAGAGTCACGGTGGAGAAACAGAGGGATTTCCTCATCACCACAGCTAACTTCAGATATATTAACCAGGTTTTGCCCATGAATAAAGTTTTAGTGAGCCACTTCAGCCATTGTGTGAATCCAGGTAGCAAAATCACAATATGAGCAGTTGTTTGGATGTTTCTTATGATTGCAAAGCATGCTAGTCAGGGCAAAGCTGTAACGTTTTGAAGATCGCTAAACTAGAGTGAGCTATAAATAATGGACACATGGCAACATTACCTTAAATTTGTATGTAGGGTAAGGTGAGGTGTATCTGCAAAGCAGAGTCTGCAGCTTTCTCTAAAGAATGCATCTTAAAGGACAAGTTCGGTATTTTACACTTAAAGCCCTATTTTCAGATTGTTTATGATGAAATAGAACGATTTTGATTCAAATTTGGACACATGCTGCTAAGTGTAAGTAAGTGTAAAAATAAGTGTAAAATAATGAACTTGTCCTTTAAAGTAGCTTTCGCTATTATAATAATAATGATGACAAACTAGCTTTTGATGTAGAGTAGCGAGAGTTTTACTATTTATTTTACGAGTTATTCCCTGCTAGATCTTCACAAAAATTACATAACTTTTAAGACCATCTTGTTGTGTATTTTCGGGGTTAATAATATTTTCTGACTCTATAGTCAGTCAGGTTTCTAATTAAATCTACCTTTGTCATTTATCTGGGATTCTTGCTTAACTTCAGAACTTATCTACCTTGCAGAGCAATATGGGAAAGTACTATTTTTCCTTTTAGATGGCATCTCAAGTTTGGCTGTTTACATGTAAAAAATACTTTAAAACAAAGTGAAAAAAAATCGTTACCATGCAAAATGTTACAATTACCTCCACAGAATAAGACAAAATGCGTTGGAAGATGCCAGTTCTCTAACTCCTCAATAAGCTAAAACCAACTTCTAATTTATATTGAGAAAGAGAAGATAAGGATTTAAAGACAAGACAAATCTTATGATGTCAGAGAATAAAAATAATAAGAAAGAGAAAAAGCACATTTTAACAGAAGGAGTGATCTTTGATGCATTAGAGGAGGAGTTAGTAAAGACAGTAAACTGAATTTCAAAAGTGCAGCAAGGGTCAAACAAGCTTTGATTATCAGCACCATGTCAAATGCTCCACTTTGGCAAAAAGGGCATTTTCATGAAAACTTTCAGCATTGATCAGTTCTGGTGAGTAGCAATGTTAGTTCAGAAGTTTCTGGCGAGACCACTGGGTCAGGCCTACCTTTTTTGACCTGCTGGGCCAGGATTCGGCGTGTACGAGGCGTGGTGCCTTTGGGCATGTTGATGATGTACTTGCCTTCCATTTCTGCCGTCACCCGTCGTCGCTTCACTGCTGGCAAACCGTTCCCCTCATCAGCAGGCTGACTTACAACTGACAAAGTGGTGGACACACGAGGAATGAACACGAGCACAAGAGGGCAACAAATAAAAGGACTGATGAGGTGATAGAACTTTTTGTGCAATTTACCTGCTTTGTTGATCTTGTTTGCTTGTGTGTTGGACACTGTAACGGAGAGGCGGTTGTCAGTTCGGCGCGCTGGAGTGGCTGGTGGGGAGTCGTGGCTTAAAGCATTGGCAATCATACGAGTAGCAGCTGAGAAAAAGTAGGAGACATGTTTTCAACAGCTGGGATTAAGTAATTTCTTGTCATAAAACAATAGCCTGCAATTTACTTCTTTTTTTTCTTTTAGGAATATGTGAAACAGGTTGTCAGCAAGTGAACAACAACTTGATTCTATTCTTAAAAGGAGAATAAAAAATTCAAAAGATAATAAAACTATAGTTTTGTAAGATCCAAAGAAAATATATAAAAGTAATACACAAAAATATCACGAGATATGTGCTGGGGAGTTTGGAAACATTCCAGCCAAAAACTTAATTTGGAAGCAGATTAGCTATTTAAAAAGATTTTGTCAAACTGTCTAACATGCATTAGGCTGGTTCTAAGAGAAAACATTAGATTACCTAAAATGTTTGAGACTGGCCACTGGAAACACTTGATTAAAAGTTATAACACCACTCATATTTCTATTACACATGTGTTTTTATTCCACTGTCTGAAATACGCTGGAAAAAACCCCATTATCTTCATGCTACACAGTTTTTAACCAGGTGAAACATATTAACATAATTATGCCAATTCATGGCATAAAGTTATTTCAGGGCTCTTTACATGATGGAGAAAAGCAACAATTCAACATTTCCCTCTGAGCAAACACATGGTAATATTGTCATGTGCATGGGCTGTACTAGCACTCTCTGAAGAATTAATTCTGTGCACGTTTTGCATTAATACCTACTTGCATTGACAAATATGGATATCAACGGTATGTCCTGACACAATAACTGATATTCAAATTTGATTTTAAAAACAAATCTATTTTCTTTTAAATGGATCCTTTTACTCCTCACAAAATAAAAACAATGAATTTAACTAAAACCTTCATTGCATTTAAGAGGCAAATTTGAGCTCAACTGAACAAAAAGTTTATCTATCTAATCTCATTAACAAGCCCAAGTTCTTAATTATAGAAAACTTATCTTACCCCAATATTAAATTAGATCTCAAAAACTAATTTTATTTCAAACACAGCTTGTGCCTTTTCGATACATTTATTTTCTTTTACTTACGAGTATTGGCGGTTCTTCTAAGCTCTGCTTTAACGCTTGTCTGTCCAGAGGAGATTGCTTCAGTTGCCATTTTGCACATGTCCTGAAGATGGATTTTCATAGAAAATTAAGAAATATGGAAATTAACACCCTTCAATGAAATTACAGACTGGGAGGCAGTACTTCCAACACATCTATTTCTGATACTGCTCTGACCTATGGAAACAATTTCCCAATGTTTCAGACCAGCTGATTAACTGAGGAATTTTTTTTTTAACATTGGAAAAAATTAAATAGACATTTATTTGAGGTCAAAGTGTTTATACAAAAGTAAAATCTTTCTTTTTAGCTGCTGATAGTTTTAAAACTAGAAGTAAACAACAGTTACACCTCCCAACGCTCGTTAATAAATCATTATTAAATAATTTTAAGATCAAAACCTAAAGTGTGGCCTCACCTGTCTGTAGACTTGTTTGGCATGTTTAAGAATGGCAATAATGTCACCAATGACTGTAATGCCAAGGTCCATCATGATGTCTTTACTGAGGTCCATCAGCATGTTCTTCTGAATTCTTTAATAGCGTAAAGAGTCAGAGAAAAAACAAAAAAAATGAGAAGTAGGTCACAAATGCATGAAATATGTAATATCAGGTTAACAAAGAAAAGGCTTTAAGTTACCTGTTGTCAACAAATGAAACTGCATAAGTGACAGCAAGACCAGCTGGGATCCCTGCATCTTTAAAAAACTGAATCCACTCTGAAGTGGCTGAAGGAAATAAAAAGGGTATTAACATCAACCCAACAAAGAATTTTATGACACTAAAACATTATCGGATTGAATTATAAAAAAAACCCAGTCCAAATAAGCCCCTATTGTTGTTTGCTTATGACCGACAGTCAACATGACCAAAGTCTTAAGTTCAAGATGAGTGTAAAAGGCAAGGAACATGAAACTGACAGTAATGATTGGTTCAATTGGTTGGTTTTACCCTTTCCTTTTATTCAGTGCCTGTGTTTTTAATAAAAGTCTTCAGTGTAAACAAGGCTCAAATTTTAAATCTACAGTTGGCTGAGGCTGGCAGTAAATACTAGCCTAGTCTACAGTGGCAGAGGAACCTGACTCCAATCGGGAGATGTAAGCCTGAATGGACAGCAGTATGCAGTGATGTCTAACACGTGCTGACCAGAGGCAGCTGGAGGTTATTTATACCACCCATTATGAAATATCTTGTGGCTGGAGTTATACAGAAGGCACAACAGCTGCCACAACAAAGCTCTGACTAACATGCTCAGTTGCTGGTGAACTCTGCGACACCAAGACGGTGGCTAAATGCTCATTTGACACTGGAGCGTCTGAGCAAGTTACATCCAGAAATTACAGACCAGTAGGTACTATAAAGACATATTTTAGGATTTTACACCTGGAGTGGAAGCATATTGTAAATCGGGCGTTGAAATCTGATTTGGTATCTGATATACTGGATATTTCTGTGGGTGGCTAACGTTAGCATAAGACGACGAGATGACCATTTTGACACAGATTAAACAGGATAACGACTCAGTGCACAGTTCTAAACAGTTCTGTTTTATAATAAAAATTTAATTACATATTAAATTAGGGCACACAAGCCCACCATGTAAAACCCGTTTCTTTTAGCATTGCCCTGGCGTTAGCTTTAGCCCTTAATTACAATGAGCTAACAGCCATCTTTGGCACCTACTATACACCACACCCGCTTAAATTGTTAAGATAATGTTAATAATTAATGTAGCAATCATCTCCCACAGAGGGCTACCAGATTTTTTAATTGTGACCAAGAGTTATGGTTGGCCGGCCGGGCCTTTATGCTCTCACCTGTTGTCACAGACGCCATGTTTACGACAGATGTATGGTGACGTCAGACGCACCCGGAAAACTCGCGTTTCTCCTGTAACGTAACATCCGGCAAAAGCAGCCGTAATCGTGTTCAAATTTTACATTTGGACACTAGATGGCAACAAAGACAGTGAATCGACCCCAGACAGTCGTGCAAGGCTCATCATGACTAAACCTTCCTCAGATAGTCCGGGGCAGAAAAGAAGATCAAGAGGACAGCCTGGAGGAAAGTTTAATGATCAGATGAGAGTTTGACCCGTTGGCCACAGTGACTTGAGCTATTTTTTGGAATACATGATGTGAGCAATACATTCAACACAAGGGGCACTATAGGCCCATGTTAGAGAGGTTTTGTCAAGAGAAGTGACAAAATCTCAAACTAAAATTTTGTCAGGCTTGTCGATGACGTACAGAAGCAAATGTATATTTTCGTGTGTTTTCTACTAAATGTGTCAAGGTGCGTGAAGGAAGAATTACTTCAATTCAGGATTAAGAGGCAGCAGGAAAGCAGGGTGAGAAACGGTAGGCCTGTATTGGAACAAAGGTCACTGTGGCAGCAGGGTAGACTGGTATACAGAACAGCCCCAAATAAACCAAAACAGACCCAAGAAAACTAGCAAAAAAACCTGGAATGACATGGAAAGACCATGTGAAAACAACAACCGAGATCTGACAAAGAACAACAGAAACCAAAAAATACATGGAAGAAACTAATGGCAAGACCCGGTGCAGGTATGTGTAATTAGCTAATTAAGACCAGGTGTGTATTGAACAGGAGATAACAGTTATTACAAGGGTGTGTAGCCTACTCGCCAAAATTCAACAGGAAAACAAAACAAAATTGGGGGGAGACTACACTAGAAGAAAAACAGAAATAACGCTAGAATCCATTAACCATGACAATATGTATGTTTTACAGCCTTCCTGCTGCAGAAAAGAAGAGTTCAAAGCAAGTACTGAGTCCAGGGGCAGGGGGAAGGGATGACACTCCAGTAAAAGGAACTCCTTCTAGTTTAGTTTACACTGCATCTTGTGTTACTCCCTCTATTGCTCTGCATTGCTAAAATATAATGTGTATACATCATGAAATTTAAATTAAATCACAATCACTTGCAGGTCCTTGCTTACTTTTTTGCAGCCTCAACTCAAGTAACAAAGGTGATTTTTTTTGTTTGTGCACCTTCAAAAAGGCACACACACAATGCAATTGTCCAAAGAGCTCTCTGACACATTTATCAAGTCACATTTATCTTATAATATGATATTTATTTATGTCATTCTTCACAAATTGAAAACAAGTGGCATTTGGTCAAGGAGACAGCTCATCCAGCTTTTACAGTCTATAAACTGGCAATAAAAACTTAATAATGTAAACATTTTAGGATAACAAAAACCAGAGGCTGTAAAATGGCCACAGAGAATCAAAGAGAAGGGGTTGCAAAAATGTCATACATTTTGGTCCTCTTAAAGAGTAGAAACAAGGTTTATGAAATTACTTTACATTACTTTATGGTAGAAGATTTTATGCTCTAATATCAGAGCGCCCTCATAAACAAGCTATGCATTAGTCCAGGCACCTAGATAATAAGTTTATTTTGGCATTTCACTTATGTAATCCATAAGTTTCACATCTATCATATTTTTCAATAGATCCAGGAATGACTATATTTTCACAGAAAAAAAGAAAAGAAAAACTAAACGATTCATAGAATGGACTCTTACCAAAGCTCCTTCAAATGAGGAAACTTGTTTTGAGGAAACCTTGACCCTTGTTCAGCAAGTTTACAATGTTTTCCTGCTCCAACACACCTGATTCAAATCAACGTGTTACTGTAGAGTACTTGATAGGCTGTTGGGTCCATTTGATTTGAATTAGGTGTATTGGAGCAGGGAAACATTGAAAACTTGCAGGACTGCAGCATTTGAGGACCAGGATTATCGCCACTATGCTAGTTTCTATGCATCATGAATAAATGACCAAAAATATGTATTTTCAGATCTTTTTTCATGAAGATTGTTTGAAAATAAATCTTACTTTGAATATTCTGGATAACAATTTAATACTGTAACAAAAGTTGAAAAGTAAAGCAATACATCATCACACTTGACATGTAGTAGCAGTCAGTCTGATTACTGCAGGATTTGCTACATAATGTTCATCCAAGAGGATTGTAAGTATTGCATTTAATTACAGGAATAACGCTTGAGGGAATTGTGGAAAAAATAGAAACACAGCAACATTCACCTCATCATCATAGAAAAATAGGAAAGCTCTTGTTCAGTTAATGCTATCATAGCCATTGTACAGTACAGGTAGATGCAGGCAGGTTTCCTTTTTTTTTTTTTTTTAAATAATTGTCAGCTCAATATTTCTGTTTTTTCTTCATTTAACCATTTCCAGTTCATTTGTTAGCCATTTGTGATTACAACCTTGCAGATATTTGAAGTAAATTTAAACAATTCCAAGAAAGAATCAGATGAAAGTATTTGTGGTGTTTAGGGGCATAAGTGAAGAGTGCAGGTACAGTACAGGGGCCTTCTTAGATCAGTTTATCACACTTAAAGAAGTAGCAGGCAGTTATATTAAACTTTGGTGAAAGAACAAAGTGCTTACTGAGCTATTAGAGCTTCTGCTGCTGGGAGTTCCCTTGTTATTGGCTTCCATTCAGAATAAAACATCCTGGTCAGGGAAACAGAGCTTTAACTCACCCAGAGCCTCAGTAATAGCAATGTGTAACCTTCCACCATTCAATGTGTTACTGCCTCATCATTATAGTCCCATATAAGTAGCACCACAAAAACCTATTTACATGAGAACTATTGGATATATTTTATGCTTATTCTGACACCAGAACATATTTTCATCACATTTGCATTTGAAGGAAGTCAAAAGGCATCTTCAACAGCTGTACAAACACAGTCCTTATTCAACATTGAAATAATGAGGTCTGCCCATTTTCTGATCACCAAGAGCCACATTGAAACAAACATTCATACCATTAATCTATCCACTGCTTTGAATAAACATTTTTTTATTCGATGAAAATAAAGCTTTTATATCCAGCAAATACAATCACAAGACTTTTTTTAATTCCTTTTTTTTTTAGTACAAGTGTGAATAAACTTAAACACAGCAATGTCCATCAATCAAAGGTAAATTGTTGAGTGTCCTTTACACATTTCTGTAAATATGTTAAGTGATATGTTTATACTGGATCGAAATGCATACGGGGTATGAAACATTGTTCTTAAAATGAGGCTTGGCTGGACACATAATATGTCTAATAACATTCAATCACACTTTTATTTTTTATCATGGTTTCCACAATGTTATACTCAGGATCAAGTGGCATTAAGGTGTCAGTAGCTTTGGACAGACCTCACTGGGAAAAAACAAACCAAACAAAGGCATTACCACAACCTTCTATCGTTATTATAAACATACATTAAATGTAACTTGGATAGTGCTTTATATTGTTTATAAAACATAAATACACATTGACAGAGGCAGTGACATCGTGCTTCACGTTCAGGGTCTGGGCAGTTCTTGAAATTCATTATAATCTCTGTTTTTGTTTTGTTCCTTTTAGAAAAATATTCATTTTAACATTATACCTTGTTCTTCATTGACAAAAATATATCTGCAGACATTCATACTTTACAATCATGGTAAATACACTAATACATATACATGTTACCTGTTTAGATGTATATGTATAAAGATGTATAATTGAACTTTTTTGTTTGTTTTTCTTTTTTTTAGTGCACAACATGCCTCCAAAGTTGCCAAATGAAAACACAATAAAATAATAAGACAATAGTTACAATGTAATAATAATAGTAACAGTTATGAACAAATCTATATTAAAGTAACAAAATAAAACAAAACAAACAAGAAATGGCAAAAATACAAGGGAAGCAGGGGTGCAAAACAATGAATCACACAAACAAACAAACATTAAAATATATAACAGTTCTCACTCAAACATACAGGAAAAACAAATTTTACAAATTCACAGGCAAAGAAAAGACGGTCACTCCACAACATCAGCTCACACGTTCTCCCCTTTTTTGTTTCCAGGTCTTGCTTTGAGCTCGCTCCCCATATCAACCTCTATAAAGAAAGAAATAAATGGGCCAGGTGTCTCAGAGCGGATGCATTCACAATAAATGCACCACCCCTACCTCAACTCTGTTCAGAGAACAGGGGAGGCACAGAGACCACTGAGCCCGATGTTTAGAGGTTGTCTGGATCCCAAAGATTAAAAAAATATAGTCCCTCCTCTAAATAAAGGCATTGATTCACATCTGGTAGATTCTGAGCAAAAATCGGAGCTGGTGTGATGCAACAAAATGTCTGTAACTTCAATTCACTTGAGAGCGATGGCAAGAATCTACTCTTGCAGGCCCTGGGTGATGAGGCTTTGTGATATAAAGGTGTTCCTCTGAGGTCACCATTCCACACAATTGGCAAAAGCAGAGAGGTTTTTGTTGTCTTTTTTCTTTCTTTTTTTTAGCCTTGTGTTTAACATTTGGCTCTTGCATTTTTTTCAGCTTTTAATGGATGGATGGCAAAGTTGAAATCCATCCTGTGTCTGGATTCAGTTAGTCTGTCATTATCTCCACCTCCTTCCTCAGTTTCTTTTTAATTTCTCTCCAGCCTCATAAAGGGTGTATTAACTTTATCAGGTGAACGTTGAAAAATGGCTCAGCAGAATACAGTGGCATCTTGCATTTTGTATTCTTCAGTTATGCGCCTGTGTGCATGTTAAAATTATGTCACTGCTGTTCGCTTTAAGGATCTAAGCAATGAGCTCCAAGAAAATGTTCTTCCGTTTGGTTGAGCTTCATCCAAATCCATGAAAAACAGGGTGCAAAAGGGTATGTTTGTTGCGCCGGCTTTCACTCAAGGTCCCAAGGGCTGGAAGGGGTCTTCGGGTTCTCAGGGGTTGAAGACTTCAAAGAGAGGGAGAAATATAGAGACAGAAGAGGAGTAAACAGAGATGGGTAGAGATGGATCGCATGACAGGTTGGCAGACGGCAGAAGATTTTCAAAAAATGAGAGAAGAAAGCACAAGATTTAGAGGCTGTGATAGTCAGATCCTCATCTTGCCAAGTCCAAGCAGCAAATGAAGCAGAGAAGCTGAGCAGATGAAGAGATGAAGAGATCAGCAATCTGTCTCCCACAAGAAAAGACCCTGAAAAAATAGTCCTCCTTCCTATATGCCAGATATGCAGAATACATTCAACAGGAGGACGAAGGGAGAACATGATGGAAAAGAATGACAGCAAGAGCACTAGTGGAAGGGCAACCGACAGAGGGAACAAAGTGGGGGCATTGGTGCTTGTTGGGGTGTAACATGAGCATTTTGTATTTTACTCCTTCAGAGTATTGGAATTAAAGAATTCATTGTGAATTAATCTATCAATTCAGAGCACTTAGGGTTACCAATATTGACTTGTTACTGAGTTTGTATTAACTTAGCGTGCCCTGTTGCAAGAATTCTGCTCAATACAAAAGAAGCATTTATTCAGCTTTTCAGCTCAATGTTAAAGGTTAGATCAAATGTGCAACTCTTTCTATGGCTCTTAATTGGAATGCATTTCAGAAGGTGCTAACTTTAACCCAATCAGGTTAAAATGATTGGTTGTTTTTTTGCCCTCAATAAGTGAGACTGGTTGGTACTGTGCATGTACTTGTCGCAGCCTCTACTTTCAGCGAGCGTCATGTGTGTGTGCGTTTTAGCATGTGTGCATGTGTCTGTTGGTCAATCAGAGCGCCAGTAGCGAGGGCGAGTTCAGGGAATCAGATGACTGCTCGCTACTGCTGTTCCGCTGGTTGGCACTGACCCCGCAGGCTCCCTCTGGGTAGGTGAACACAAATGAAGATGTGTATGAGGTGTTGTAGCTGCCAATAGCCGCAGCGTCATGGTTAACACCACCACCACTGTCACTGGCCATAAGGCATGGCCCACCAGGTGCCAGCTCACTTGAGCCATAGAAAGAACTAGAAAACTCTACCTCCTGCATTATTCCTGGCTGTGGATGCTGCTGGACTTGCTGCTGCTGCTGAACCGGAGGTTGAGGCTGTGTGGAGGCCGGGTGGGCTGTGTAGGCAGGAGGCAGATAGAAAGAATCTTCCTTCACAGTTAAGCCCACAATGGAGACAGGCTGTAAGGTCTGGGGAGGGAGCTGGGACTGCACTGGAGGGAGCTGCCCTGAGCTCTGCTGAGGTTGGTCCTGGTACGGGATCTTACAGTTAGGTTGGTGGGCCACCAGGACGAATTCCAGGCGCTCTTTCTCCTTTTGCAGCTCGGAGATCTCAGCCTCCAGCTCTGCCTTCTCTTCCTCCAGTATGTCAGTCTCCTGCGAGTGGTTACAGAGATTGAAAGAGATATGTGGAAGGGGAGAGGGGAACAAGACAGATGGATGGAGTGTAGGTGAAGATGGGCAGAAAAAAAAGAGAGGTTAGAGGTGATAGCCACATTAAACTTATACGTGGGTGTTTTTATTGGAGGATGTATCCATCCTACTAAAAACACCTTCTTCCTCTGCAGGTATTACCTTACCTATTACCCCACAGAGGAGCTGCTTAATTAAACTATAAATACCATAGGTACAACAATCTCTCTTTAGAACTATAATTGCCTTTATGAAAGCTAAACACCCCTTTATTTTAACCCTCTCCTCTAGACACAAATACAGGCAGCTATTAACATACTCCATAATGCATACATTCAGTACGTAATTATAATTATTGCTCATTCTGGCAGCTAAAACAAAGCAAAACTCACCGACTGCAGTCTGTCTGTAAGTTCCCGTCTGCGGTTTCTGCATTTGGCAGCAGCCAGCTTATTTCTCTCTCGACGAACACGCCTCTTTTCCACCTCCTCAGGTGTCAGCTATAAAGAAGAAAAATAGTATTTAGGAAAAAAATGTATGTTTTTCTTTAATATATAACAATACTATCCATGCAGTGGATGCAAACACAATGCCATGGACAGTCAGGGTATCTACACTTTCCCTGTCTCAAGGAACAATCTGCCCTTTAAAAAAACAAAAAACTATTGAAAAATGTTAAACCCCCTTTAGCCATTCCCTTTTTATTTACAGTTATATTACCCATACTGAAGAAAGTGATTTTACCCTCAGAGTGTACAATACTTGTTTTGGCTTCCACTGCAGATGTAAGATGCACTGTAGGGTCAACAGACAAACTGCTCAAGCACACAAACTTACTAACACACCAACATCTCCATCTTCACTCACAGACTCGTCTCGTGTACGGCGGCTACGGGGTCTGGATTGACGGATGGGGCCCGGTGCTGGCCCAGGAGTTTCAGAACTTGGAGGGGTGAATCCAGAACCTGAAGAATAACTTGGACCTGGCATGTCATATGGGTCCACCAGTGACACTGGCTGGGTCATGGTTGTTGTGCCAGTGGAGCTGCTCTGTCCAGAGGCCTGGGAGGAGATTAGAGTTGGTTGTACCATCCACTGCAGGTCTTGACTGGTGGTTATGGCAGTGACAGTGGGAACGAATGAACCGGGCATCTCCCCACCAACACTTGTCACAGGCCCACTGCCAACAATGCTCAAGCCAGTGCCTGCTGACACACACTCCTGACCGCAGGATACACACAGTTACATTTCACAGAACATGAAGCCATTACACACAAGTATTTACATTTACATCACAACTTGCAGCAAAAGAAGTTTTTATCATTGATTTGTCATATTTTCTAGAACTATGTTGACAATCATTCCAACCAGAGGGTGAACCTTACATCTGTATATAGGTGTAACCTTTGAGTGTCTGTTATTACTAAAGCCAGTACTGAGTAAGACTATAATGTTAATTGAAAGCCTGAAATTATAGAAATTATATATTATATAATGATATGACAAAAACAAATATCTCTTGTGCAACTATAAAAAAACTTTTACAATTAAATATAAGTGA
>JAPMNP010651470.1:0-14319 GCA_029874935.1 Atherina boyeri | reverse complement strand
AGATCTTGAATCGATTATCATTATTTGATTCGATCTTCGATTTTTTTGACAAGTGTTTTATGAAAAAAGCATTTTTTCCAGATGTTTGTTGAGTCTAAGTGGTGTTTTATGCGTGAATTCAATGATGCAGAAAGTTCACGGGGAAAATGAAGGCCTAATTTAAAAATAGATTCAGAATTGGAAAATCGATTTTTTTCAACACAGGCCTAGTTAAAAGAACCTCATAACCAAAAATAAGCTGAACACATTCCAACTGTGTCACAATTTATATGCATTGCTCATAACTGAAATGAAAAAAAAGTAGTAAAAAAAAAAAAGCTGAGGGCAGAAAATCTGAGGGCAGGATGAAGACTTGCCAGCTGAGCTGAAAGGTCGGGGTCTCAAACACATTCAGACTATGATATCAACAGAACAACTTCACAGGCGAGCATACATGTAAATGAGGTGGACTGGGTGAGACAGAACGTTGCTCCTCTGTTCTCCTTTTGATAGATGCTCTTTTAAAACAAAATCACAAGCCATTTACTAAGGCTGCTGACAAAGTGAATGATGGGGTGCAATGGAAACACATGACAACAGGTTAAGGGGATGAGATTAAACAGTCTAAAGGCAAAGCACTCAGCTCTCACTTCGGTTTCTTGCTGTATTTAAATATAACATGCCCCTATCAGCCATCTTTATCATGCAGCCTCTCTCCTCGACTCCTGCTCTCTTTCCGTTTCCCTGTCATGTCTTTCATTTAAATCACCTAAAACTTTGATCACATTTTTGTATTTCTCTCCTAAATGTCTCCTTTAGACAATCACTTATTATCCTTCTGTTTTTTATTTTCACTCTCTCTTAAATCTGATTTCTCCAACCATCCTCCTCCTCACCAGTGATGCTCTGCGGGATCGTCTGCTCAGTGGCTGGTCAAAGGATGGGCTGCTCAGCTGTAGTTTCTGCAGGTAACCATCAGGTATCCGGATATCAGCTGGCAGGGACAGGCGTTTGTTCAAGTCCTACACACACAAATTGATAAAAAAAAAAACATGAAACTTACTTTAAGAGGTATCTTACTGTCATCAAATAATAATCTCTGAATAAATACCAATAATAAACAACAAAAATCAGAAGAATCTATAAGAATAGGTCTCCTTTATGTCATTTCAGGCCACAAAATGTAATAAATACCAATGTAACAACATGATTTTATATTTTATTCTGTGCTCATCTTGGATTATAATAAAAAGGTCACCCGTGGTCCCACCTTAAAAATCATAGGTAAAGTTTTTCCCACAGTACCAAAGTCACAACAGTGATCCTAATGGCTTGTTGCATAAAAATAAAAATCTCACACAGCACAACATCTGGATTCTTCCCATCATGCACTTCCTCCATTTGTTAGATCACTGGTTAATCCGGCCTCTCTCACTACTTTAACTCCACTTCCCCCCTAAGATTGGACATCTAAACTCCCACAAATATGCAAATTTAAACTTTTTGGCATTTCAACACATGCTCGCTCACATGTTGTTAAATCTGTGTACTGTAACTGAAGGCGACTGCTTCCTGGACAGGTCAACTGACCGTCAGCTTTTTTGTCAAATATGAAAGTAACTCATTACCTGTGTGGTTGTCCACAGCTGACACATTTAGACATGTGGTCAGCTTAAAGGAAGTGATTATCTTTTTCCCCCGTTACATCACTAAGTTAAAGGAGTTGATACTATAGCAGAAAATAACCCGACAGATTTAGTGACAAGAAGAGGTCATGTTTGGAACACAACTTCTAAATATTTCTTTGAATTTAGTCAAGGTCTGTACCGATGTACGGGTCTGTATATTGCATTTATCTCTGAAAACTACTGTAAAGTGGAAATTATGCTGGCAGTTTAATTAACAATTAAAAACAAATTGAATATAAGTAAAAATTCAAAAATTTAATTCAAATCAAAGTAAAAAATGTATATAAAAGATTTTACAAACAGCCATATAATTAACCGAAACCCAGTCTGTTCACATGCTGCTATGTTTGTATTTCTGAAAAACATTACATTTACCTCTGCTGCCCTGTGGTTTCAGCATCAACCGCCAGGATTGGCGGTTGATCCTCAGAACAAGTGATGCCATCAGTCACCTGACCTTTGCTTCCATCCCACCCTCCTCCTGTTGTCCAATCAAGTCGGTCTAATCTGTTACAACGGGGTCCCATCTGGACCGTATTACACTAATCCTTGTGATGTAATCCCAAAACAGCACTGCTTCCTTTGCAGTGAGAGAAGAGCTGCTGACCAGCTGACCACAAACAGAGATGCGCTCACTTTTTCTGCTACTTTTCTTGTTCTGCTATCCCCTCTCTGAGTGTCACAGCAGCAAAAAGAAGACAAAGACAGAGAGGCTGCATAATGATTTCACTGTTGAATCACTTCATCAACAACAAGCCTGCAGTTAATCCCACTACTCATACAAACAATGCACAGTGCTTGTAGGCTGCCAGAGTCAGTAGAAATGCGTTTGTGCTTCAATCCAAATCAACTTTTTATAGTTGTGAAACAGTCACACAGAGACTGAGGTTTACTGCAACACAGAGAAGCGATGTATCACGTATGTGTGTGGGCAGCCCAAAATGAAGACTGTTCCTTAACCACTTTTTGATGGTCTTGTCTTTTTTTCCCCCTCCTCATACAGTTTTACATGTCTGAGCAGAAATTGCCATGAGCTTGTAAATCTCCAGCTGCTCTGCAACCAAAGTAACCAATCAGCAGAAGAAGGGAAATGAGTGTTATTTAAAATCACTTGACTTTTCTTCCTACGTTCATCTAGCAGGTAGCACACAACACCACTCACTGGCAAGACATCAAATACACAGGTTAAGTCATAAAAAAATATACATACATACATATATGAATAGATGTAAAAGTTTTTCGATCACTTGATTTTATTGGGCTTTATTTTTTGCTAAATTTCTCAAATTGAAAAAAAAATAAAGTCACATGTTTTTGTACATTAAATTATGTTGAACTATGTAAGGAAGTAAATGTTAATGGGGATGTGCTGGCTGTCATTGTACACTTTTATGGTGAAAGTGGACCATCATTTGTTCCGACTCCTGATATATGTCAGGTGTTTATCCCTCAAATCGTATTAGCAGCAGTTAGCCCGTTAAGACTGAGGCGCTCTCCACACATGATGTGATCAGGTTCAACCCATATGTTGCATTGGCTCCAAGATAAACTCAAGAATCCAATTCCTTACTTTATTGCAGAGAGAGGTCAAGATTTACAAATGTAATATCCGGAAGCTCCTCAGCACAGTATAACAAATCTATGAATACCATAAAATCTTTCATTTATGAATCACTTTTAAACTTTCAGTAAAATTAAAGAGCTTTTTATTACAAGAAAATACATGTATGGTGACATAAAAAAGACAGGTGTGTCCGTGATAACGTCAAGTCTATCTAGTTCCTTTATAATACATTTGGTGACGCATCTAAATGTAGCAATATGCAAAAAACTCTAAAATTCCATGAAGATGAGAAAAAACATGGTAAGACTATAGAAACATGGTCTTTTCTCTGCTGTAGAGATGGAAATGGTCGAGTTTTGCAAAGTCTGACTCAAACTGATGTTGCAAAACTACAGTCTATGATCTACTTCCTTTTTATGATGAAAAAAACAACAACAAGACACTTGAACATACAAGTTGTAATTTAGAAAATATCTGGATATTTCATATGATTTTAGTGTGTTTAAGAGGGCAAACTGCAGTGTTAGAAAACAAAAAAGCGAAATATTTAAACATATGTTATTTATTTTAAAAATGTCCAGCATTATTGAAGAAAAAATACTTTTTAAAGTCATGTTTTGTTTTGAGAGTGTGCAGAAAAAAAACTGTGAAATCTGAATAAAAAAGGATTTCATCAGAATAAATTCTAAAAGATTTATAGTGATTTTATAGGGACTTTTTATCTAAACTCCACGGTGGCTTATATCTGAACAAACAGACATTTACCCATTTCATAAAAAATACCGGCTCATTTTGAACGTGATGGCGACACTACACCTGAATAAAGTTTGGGACAAGAGAAAAAAAAGGGTTGGAAAAACATCTGGCAGAAATAAAAAACTAAAGGAGCATTTGACAACCCATTAAGTTAACTGGGGAGAGGTGGCTTAGAGATTAGACAAGTGGACTTGAGGCAGGAGGACATAGGATCAAGTAATCATATGAGAAAGGACGGTGAACCACAATGGGCCCCTGAACAAGGCCATTAACTTCCCAACTGATGATATCAACAGATTCAGAATGTCCAGGGGTCTCATTTATAAAACGTTGCATATGCACAAAACGGGGCCTGGAAATGGCATACGCCACTTTCCACACAAAAGTTGACGGGAAAATGTGCGCACCTGTACGCCAACTCTGACCCATGCATACAGAATTTTGGAAACTGAGGGAATCAACAACGCAGTTGGTGAGGAGGTGAACTGCAGCCAGGCTGCATATTACTCCTCTCATGCCTGTCATGTCACCGAACACCAAACATTAGTTATGGATCCATGTTATCATAAACATTCTAACCCACATTGTTATCTGTACTGATGCTTGTAGTGAGCCAGAATTCTTCCATAAACATCCTTCAATATGAAAATATAGAAAACAACTAAATTCTCAGACCCTGTAGCGCTGAGGAAAACCACTATAATGCTGTACAGGTTTGTACACACTCCGTCCTGCAGCCATCGGCCTCCTGGAGTTTTGGTGGCGTCATTAGATGCTTCCAACAGCGGCAGATTTTTGTACCACCCGACTAAAGTCAGCAAGATGGTCAGGGTGTGTGGGGGTCTCCACAAAATGATGCTGAGGATTGGCATTCCTCTCCCTCCTGGCCTACCCCCAACCTAGTATGAGAACCCAACCCACAGCCCCCTCCCTCATCTCAGACTAAAGATTTTACAAACACTGAATATTGTAGGGACACTATATACAAGACTACAACTAGATTATTTTGGCTTTTTATTCCTGCCAAATTCCTCCCATCCCATAATTTGCAAACTAAACTAAAACAAGACAACACTTACAGCAATACTCATTGAAACATTTTCACCAATTATCCCTGAGATATTTCGCCAAAATATTAAACATCTTATTGGATCCATCTATTTAATCTTTAATCTAAAGCAAACTAAACTAAAACAAGATGACACTTACAGCAAATTACACTCATTGTTTAAATAAAGAAAAAAAATGTTACCGCAAACAGCAACTTATCTACACTTCTGAGTGTTAGGGGGATTATTTCACTGTAACAATAAATCTTCTCTCCAGAGATGTCAGTTGACAAGTTTAGTTATGACCAATGGCCCGTTTTCACTTTTGCGAGAACAAATTTATTGGTTGTTGGTGGTTTTTCGTCATTGCGACTACGCTACGACTTGCGATAATATTAAACATGTTTGATATGAAAGACGAGAGAAAGACTGGCATAAATCGGGTCATCGACAGCAGATTATCACCTTACATTTAGTGATCGAGACAGCGGGAGCACGCAGAGACTCCAGTAAGATTCCTAAAGACTGCCAGTCTTTAGTCTGGGACTGTGAAAATCCTTTGGTGTACGCCGGGCATTACACCCCGCAAGGCAGCGGGTTCGATCCCCACTAATTTAGCTTCTTATTACCACAAATACAGAGGTCTGTTTTTTAATCACAGCTTGAATTTAATCAAGTTTGTCAGTAATGACATTATTGACACTGATGGTGTCCCTCTGTGTTTGTAGTTTCAGCCAAGTCAGTGTCTCCTCCCCCTCCTCTGACACTATGATGCTGCACAATGGTGAACAAAACCATGTTCTAACTTTTTCTTAGATGTATTGTTGCAATCAAATAAAATGTCTGTTTCAACATCTTGTGTTTTTTATGTTATATTGGGGATAAAATATGGGTTCATGGTATTTAAAATAATTTAATTTTGGTTTTATTTATATTTTACACAGCATCCTAACTTTTTTGGAATTGTTGTTCTAATAAAAACTCCGAGCTTGGATGCCAAAATAACAATCCCTTTTTTATGCGAGTCTTGCATTCACAGAAAGGTCTTCCAATGATAATGCTGGCATTAAGTGACCATTAAAGGAATGTGGAAATTAGGCTGCTCATGAATGGATGAGTGTGTACGCATGTGTGTGTGTGTGTGTGTGTGTGTGTGTTTGTTTAGGAGACACAGAGAAACGAGAGGTTTGTGTGGGAGGAGGTGATGACAATTGCAAAAACTTTTTAAAAACTGTGTTCAGAAGAACAATAAATGGAATTGCAATGCGAGTCGTCCAAAGATTATGTGAGTGGTTGAGGACTTGGGTGCACTCACATCGAGAATACGCCCATGCTACGCTAAGTTACAGCATTGAGCACTTAATTTGCTTCCTATAGGAAAACCTTTAGCGAGACGCTACAGCCCCTTTAATTTGAGCGATTTCATCCAAACATACGTTGGCTGACAAAGAGATAGCTGAATAACTCAGCACAGTACGAATGCACATGGGTTAAGGTGTTGGAACATATTCACACATCAGAGCTTGTTAATGTGAGAAGTGACTCACATCCTACAACAGATCCACGAGTCGTAAAGCAGACAGGCTACATAAGGACATCGTCGACATGAAAGTTCAGAAAGAATTCTCACCTCTGCAGAGATGCGTCTGCCCCCTCTGTTCCTGAGACAAACACCCGTGGGCGACTGCACCTCATCAGAAGACGTTCCCGATGCCTGGTCGCTCTCGCCGTCTGAACCCATCTTCATATTCTCATGGACAATATCTATAAAGGAGAAAGAGTACAGAGAGAGGAAAAGGATGATGAAGTGGCAAGTGTAATGAAAGGAGCAGGTCTGTGGGAACAGGGTAAGGCTCAACAACAGCTGAAGAATTTAAATTGGGGGGGTTATTCACAAGCTCTTGTTCTTTTCAAATTCCTCTATATCAGGACCACAACAGAGAAGTAGTAAATAAGGTTTATTAAATCTGACAGATGGCTTCTTTGTATGTCAGTGGCACAGGGCCTTGTGAGCAAAATCCATGCATCAAGTGTAATTGTACTCATGCATAAGCAAATTAAGATTTCATACACAGAAAAAGCCACATTTCATCTCCTCTAGGGATTATATTCATGTTTAGTAATGTTGCAAATTTAATCAGTGTCTGCACAGAGAAGCAGAGCTCCTCGTTGGCTCAAAATAGTCCAGAATGAGGAATTTTAGTTGTTTTTGTTTACAAAAAGTAGTGTTGCTGTATAAAATAGGGAGATTCTTAAGCTAATAGCTTAGAATCTCAGTAACATACACATAAACAATGTTTGTTTGCTAGTATATGGCTAAAAGAGTAGATGTGGTTCATGCATGATTTATCAGTATGTTTTCAGTCTCAAGTTTATGTAGCAGTAATGTGCAAGGCAAGAGTTTTACAAGCAGTTTAAGGATATGCAAATGTTCCACTTTTAGTCGATATAAATTAAATTGGTTTGAAATCTCAAACACTGACTCCGTTTTTCAAAGCAAGAAAAAAAAAAGAAAACAGCGTTTGTGTATCTCACCAAGACGACTGCCATTGCGAGGCATGACCATGAGAGACCCAAGACCTCCTCCAATGACGCTTTGAGGCCGTCGTAATGGTGGCTTTTTAAAAGAGCCTGTGTATTGATGGAGAAAAGAGTGGACACTGTGGGCTGATGGAGGACGGCCATTCCTCACAATGGGCTCTGCAAAAGAAGATAGATTTTAAGTGTAAACAAACAAATATTTAAGTATGGATGCACAAAAAAAAACTAAAAAAAACTAAACTAAAACCTAAAAGACAAACTAACAGCAGCCTTATGAACCACGTACATGTCAGTGACCAGAATAAGCTTAATGATGGGTATAGAATATTTTTATGAAGTCTTTTTGGATCTGTAAACATGCTCAACACATCATGTGAAAATTGTGTAAACCTATGTTGCACCTGGCCCGTGTGGAAATGTCTTCAACTCCATGATTAATTCCCCTGTAGCACTAATATCATAAAAATTTCTTCTTCCAAAAAAAGGAATTAAAGTCAAATTAAATAAAAAATGTGCTCATATACAGGTTTTAAACTAAAAAGCCATTTTCAGTTTATAGCTAAGAAGCTTTTTAAAACGCTAAGTGTTATTATTTTCTTATCTTGTTCTTTATGTGTGAGGGAAATTATTTCATAAAAGAAAAACTCTACTTTCATCTTTAGAATATAGCATGTAATTAAGCCCCAAATTAATTTCAACCAAGTATAATTTCATAAACAAACAGACTACACACAGTTTCTGATCTACTCACATTTACATCATTGGCATTCAGACAAACGCCAGAGTGCATAAAACAACCATTTACATAAGACCTTGGTTTTAGTTCATAATCCTGTATAGATTTTCGTGCAACAAAGGTTAACTATTGTTACTCAGTGAGATTGTTAAAATGTATGCTAAACTAAAGTACTGTAAATAGGTTTATGACAATGGACTGAATTTGCTCTCACTTATTTCTAGACTGGAAACAAACAAAAGCAGAACTGAAAACAAAAAGGAGAACCAACATCTCAAAGAAATAAATAAAGGAAGACACAAAGATGGCTACCATAAAGAGAAATTAATAAAAACATATTGAAAAATAAACATCTCCATCACATTTGTGGGATTTGATCTAATCTAATCTGCTTTGACTTTTCGATAAGATCGCATCGCTCTTACAGCCTCCCACTAAATCTTGGATCGTAAAATGTTATACAGTCTCCCAACTTGGGTTACTGCTGTACAGTAAAATAGGGGAGCAAGGCAAGCCTCATACCTAAACAAATGCTTTGTATTCTCAGTTGTGTAGCTTGGATTGAGAAAAGGGTCTAAGGGCTAAAACAGAAGATCATGTATTTGAGGCCATGACTACAGCAAACAGCAGTGAAAGATTTATTATGTATACAGCAACACCTTATAAAACACTGGGGAGAATATGTAGCCCCAGTCAGAGGCTGAGCTCAGAAAGAGGGAGAGTGTGTAATGCCTTCTGTACACCTAAAGACTTTCAAAAGATTTAGAAAAGACTAAAAGATTATCAGCTCTAAAGACTTGGGTTAACAGTTTTTAGTCCCAGACTCATCTCATTTTACAAACATTGAATATTGTCGGGACACTATTTACAAGAAGATTATTTTGGCTTTTTATTCCTGCCAAATTCCTCCCATCATGATCAGTAGAGTGTAATTTGCAAACTAAACTAAAACAAGAAAACACTCACAGCAATCCTCATTGAAACATTTTCTACGATTATCCCTGAAATATTTTGCCAAAATATTAAAGAAACTAACTGAGTTTCTAAACTGAGCGAACTAAACTAAAACAAGACAATGCTTACAGCAAATTATGCTCTTTGTTTAAATAAAGAAAAAATGTCACCGCAAACAGCAACACATCTAAACTTCTGACTGTTTGGTGGATTATTTCACTGTTGTAACAATAAATCTTCTCTCCAGAGATATCAGTTAACAAGTTTAGTTATGACCAATGGCCTGTTTCCACTTTTGTGGGAACAAATTTATTGGTTGTTGGTGGTTTTACGTCACTACGACTACACTACGACTTGCGATAATATCAAATATGTTTGATATGAAAGACGAGAGAAAAACTGGTATAAATCGGGTCGTCGACAGCAGATTATCACCTTACATTTAGCGATCGAGACTGCAGGAGCGCGCAGAGACTCCAGTAAGATTCCTAAATACTGCCAGTCTTTAGTCTGGGACTGTGAAAATCCTTTGGTGTACGTCCGGCATAAGACAGTGAAAATTTGGCCATGACATAAACAGAAAATCAGGACATGATAGTTCAGAGAAGAAGAGTTATGGATTATGTGGGTGAATGTGTCTCTGACCAAAGAAGGGTCAGAGAGAGGATGTTTCTATGTGTTTATGGCTGACTGATTTGTCTGGTATCCAGTTTCTAGGATCAGCTGATCCTCTGCATTTATTTGACATAAATTCTAATGCCGAAATAAAGCTAACTTGATGCAAGTTGCCTTTTGGAGCTGATTCCTTGTGCAGTGGGCGTTTGTTGAGTTACATAAAACAGGATTCACTAAGCAACCGTATTGCCAACCGTCAACGTCAGAAACTTCAGAGCATTTCGGCCTGTAATGTAGTGTTTCCCTGTCCAGATCCCTAGGATCAACCTTTCCACATGTTTTAATTGTGTCCCTGTTCTGGGACATCAGATTCAAGTGAAGGGATCACCATATCAGCTTGTTATCAAGTTCTGCAGAAGCCTGTTAATGACCCATCAATATGAGCCAGGAGTGCTGAAGCAGTGAAAAATGGAAAACATGCTGGGCAATGAGATCAGGACTGAGAAGCACACAGCTGTACTGCAACCAGATTTGTGCTCTTTTTTTCTTATTTTGCTTAACACACCAGTATATGAGCTTCCTTGGATATTCCTAACACATTTCCTAGAATTCATATAAAAAACATAAAAACATAGCCATGTGATATCCAAGTCCTTATGCCACCTCTCCCTTATCTCTGAGCAGCTGCTGCCGCCGCTAGCCTGAGTTATGAGTGTTACATAATCAGATCAGGACCAGAACGCTTTCGCCAATCGCACAGTTCAGATCAAATCTCATCTGGCTACTCCATTATGGCTCTTCTCTTCTCTACTCTACTTACGGTTGCACAGGCTGCTAACATCCCTCCATATGATCCGTCTCTTCATCTTTCTTTCTCTCTCTCTCTCTCTCTCTCTCTCTCACATACACACGACATGATTCTGTGTCCTAACTCAACAAGCACAGAACACTCTGGCCAAAGTTGGTGTTAATCACTACACAAAAAGCTCTTTACAAAGCCCAGTTAGTTCACAGAGAGTGGAAGGGGCGAGGAGGGAGAGGGACGGTGAGGAGGGTCGGGGGGGCTTAGACAATCTGACTGGTAGAAGAGGAAAATGGGGGCGAGACAAAAGTTGAAGGGGTCAGTCCTGGTGATCAAAACAGTAAAAAAGAGGTGCAGAGAGATGCATTAACAAGAAAAGAAGAAAAAACACAGAATGAATAAAAGGTGCCTGACTGGATTTTACTAAGTCATCCAAGTCTCCGGGGCAATGTCATGGAAACTCTAGAATGTTTCCAGACCCTGAGTACCATGGCAACGATGCGGTAGCACACCGAGGCATGCTCCCTCCCTCGCTCCCTGCAGATTTTGTAAATATCACCAGAGATAAGTTGCTGTGCCACCCTGCTTTTATTTGACACCTTGAAGGCCAAAACCATCAGCAGGATCCAGATGAATGACAACAACAACAGTGACCAATAGAAAGAGGAATTTTTTGGTGAAATAAAGAGAGTCGATATACAGTCGTGCTGTGATTTACAAAAAGCAATTTCTTCAACAGTTGAAGTTGAATCAGTTGTAAAGAAGGATTTTGTGGTTAAAGATTTTAAACAGTTTGAGTTCCCACCAGTTGCAATCTTCAGATTTCAACTGGTGGATACCCAAACTGTTCAACTCTTTACTTTCTGATTGTGGGCCAGTGTTGGATAAAAATGGTAGTAAGTAAATAAAAGTGCTGTAAAAATTAAATCCATCTCAAATTAAACCAGTAAATCCCATTTCAGTTGTGAACATCATGGAAATGTCAAGACTCTTTATGCAGCTGCCTGTTTGTGTTTGATTTTCAAATCGAATTCACTTCATTGGGTTGGAAGAAGGTGTGACCTGGATTCTTACCCTCAGATAAACTTTACAAAAAAATTCAGGCACTTTTGGATGAAAGTCATTAGAACTCTTGGGTTCAGGGGCATACGTTCATATAACTCCATCTGCCAGTCTTAGTGTTCTTAGTCTTCTACCCATGATAGTCATGTCATATTCAAATAAAACCATTGACCTGTGCAATGAAACATGATTTGTGGCTCAGCAAGGTAAAAATCTGATTTAACGGTGGGCTTTTGGTATCATGAAGCCAAGTCACATGCTACCTACTGTATGCAGGTAGCCATGTTAACTCGTACTGCAAACGTAACCAGCTCTGGAACAGGTTAGTTTGAGATAAGCGATCAGCACATGTAAAAACACACCCCACTAACCAAGTAACTCTCAGCTTTCCTTCCTGACTCTGGTAACAGCAGCTGTGTTTGATTTAGGTTTCCTTTCATCTCTAAATTACTCCTTTGTATTAGGTTTATGTCAGATTATCAAATCGCTTCATCTTGTGGGAAATAGAATACTCTAGATCCATGTTTTGAGAGAGAGAGAGAGAGAGAGAGAGAGAGAGAGAGAGAGAGAGAGAGAGAGAGAGAGAGAGATTGTAATCTGCATGTGAGGAAATGGTTTATGGTGCATAAGTTGCACCTCTAGAAACAGACAATTAAGCCAAGGCTTGTTATCATTCCTATAGCATTTCAAACAATTAAGCATACCAATCTGATGAAATGAAAAGAGCAAAAATACTGATGACAACATTATCCTTTAGAGCCATTAAATCACGCCAGAAAGTCATGTGTTATGTAAAAGAATGCAGATTACAATCAAAAAGCAATCAAAAAGGGAATAAGACTAAAAACCTACCTTGGCACAGCACATAACACAAAGTCATCATTTGCAAACAAGCTAAGAAAAATTACCGCTGTCCTTCAGGCCGCTCTCCTCAATGGTCATCTGCTCAGCCAGCTCAGACAGCGACTCGTCGATGGTGTGGCTGCCTCGTAGTGTCTGACTAAGGCGTCGCTTGAACCGCTTCATCTTTTCCATGGAACTCTCAGGAAGGGGAGGCCTGAGGGGGATAAATGAGGGGAAAATTTAAATGTAACGCATGATAAAAGAGAGTGAAAAGAAAGCATAGGGCTTGTGTTGGCTCCACAGAGGAATGCTCCGTCTGTAAGCAGATTTGTTGACGCAGGCCTTGGACATTTCACTCACTAGAATCAGTTTCATAAACTGCCTTTTACCGAAACACCACATCCACCTGTTGCCATGTTTCACAATCCCATGTCATTCTTGAAAATGTGGTGAGATCACTAGGAATCTGCTGAGAAGAAAGAGACCAACCAATCAACACCGACGTTAATTATGACTCAGCTCGCTCAGGCACATCACTTCACATTCTTCCTCCTGGGAAATCATGACAGGCCGGTGAGAGATTCTTATGGGTGACTTTAGAGCGCAGTCCGTGGCACACAGGACTGTAAAAGCAAATCCTAAACCGGGGGGATTAGTAGCTGAATGGTGCAGGACTAGCCTATGTCACATCGAGTCCACATCACACATTCCAGCTGCATTTACAGTGTGTGTGAGAGAGAGGCTGATTGTCAGAGTTTACAAGCTGTATGAGTATGTGTGCTTGTGTGTAAATATGTGGAGTAAAAATTCAGTGTGACAGTACGTGTGGGGAGAGAAAAACGGTTTCCGAATAAAGACAGATGATATTGTAGATTATGAACAGCCTCTCCCTTGTGACCTCATGTAGTCTCTCCTACTCGTGCAGATCTGGACACGTTTCTGTCTGTGATGCTGATGAGTAAATCCAGACGTGAAAACATATGAGTGATAAAAACCCCCAGGGTTTACTGCCCGACAACGTTTCCCTACCAACAGCTTTTTGTCTTTCAAATATCATACCTGAATTCTGTCTTTCAGTATCAAGGGAAATTGATGAGGACATTTTCTTAAAACTTTCCAGTATGCACGTGCTGCAGACAGGACTAATGGTGTTGTAAATAATGGGATCAAAGCCACAACCTTAAAGGAAAAGTAGCTGGACATTATTTATCGAATGAAATACATTCACTAAGGTATTGGAAACGGCTAGATGATGAACTTAAAAAGGTGGTACAGAGGATTTTTCATTTTTAACAAAATTTTAATCTTTGTTAAAACCTACTGGAGAGATATGTAGCAGCCACGTACTTGTGAAAAACAAAAAAAAAGTAAAAAGAAATATAAAGTGTGGACGTGGTGGGGCCCAAAAAACAGCAGCCAATAGAAAACAACCCTGGGTCGTTTAATATTGGTCGTTGGCACGTCAATCAACCTCTCTAATTTTAGCGTAGTAGAGGGAGGCGTTTCATTGGAGGATAGGCGGGGGAGGAGGCGGTCTCACGCGCATGTATCATTTGAAAATTAGTCTAACTGTCGCAGACCTGGAAAATCCTCTGTACCACCTTTAATGGCTGCCTTGCTTCTGTCAGCCTCCCCCAGGGCAGCTGTGGCTACGCTAGTACTAGCTAGCTTACCATTACCAAGTACGAATGTGAGTGAATGAATAGTGCATTCAGTAATGTAAAGCGTCT
>JAPMNP010651451.1:0-10258 GCA_029874935.1 Atherina boyeri | reverse complement strand
GGCCAGTGGGGTGGCCAGGAGTCCGCCAGGGGTGGCCGTGGCCACCCCTGGCCACCCCCTGGTGGCTCCCCTGCACACGGTGCCACAGATATTGATATGTTTGAGGTGGCGTGCATGTGTGTCTGTGCTGGACTGAGACGCTGCTTTCAGCCTAAATTGTTTGGGGTCAAAAGGGAAATGCTTTAATTGGTGTCAACATCTTTCATGTCAATGTTATGGAAATCATTACAGACTGGATGGATTGACTGACGAGGCTCAACACTCCCATGATGGACATCTCATTCACTTGCCTCGCAGCTCTTTTGGCAAATGATTTTAAATATTATAGTTCATCGATTCACTTAATGACCCATAATGACATCTGAAACTGACATTCTCAATGGGAAACCTGAGGCAAAAAAATGTTATATTTAAAGATAAATAAAGATTATTCCAGGTGTGCTTTTATTGTCTAAATGTCCTCCCTGAATACCTCTTTTGACCAATGCATGCTTAAATATGAGAAAGATCCTCTGTGTTAGGGTTTAGGTATAAGCCCGAACAACATGGAGCTCCATCACCTGGTTCATGGCCACAAACACACTCTCTCACCTTAAAAAGAAGAAGAAGAAAAAAAAAGACAGCCGAGTTGATTTGCAGGGATCTCAGGTTTCGGATGCTGTCAGCTTCTGTCAGGGCAATCAGCAACACTCAGTCTCCCTTGAATAGCCTGCACAGCAGACGGTAAATATTATTGGCATTCTGACACCCTCTCGCTGCGACGAAGTGTGTAAAATTGTTAATAAGGGACATGATGGGCCCGCTGCATGCTGTCCTGAGAATGGAAAAGCTTGCTCTTGTCGGCAATTATCCAAATAACAGGATGAGGCGAATGAGGACAGGTGATTTAAGTCCTTAGCTGAGTGGTGAAGAGGTTTGTTTTGGCAGGCAGGAAGTAAAGAAAAGTCACAGGGGTCACTCAGTAAACATTGTCCTTGCGCTTTATTTATCAGTAAAGCTCCTCATAAAATGCACGCAGAGACCCTTCTTTGCACTGTTTGTTAAAATTGCTGAAGATACTGTCCATAAATGAAGCACTTTAACACTTGAGGGCAATTCTACATCATGTTTAATAGCAATCTCAATGATACTAGAACAGCCAGGCTAAAGGTTGTTGATGTGTCAACTTTAAGTATGGCTGAGAGCAAGCTGCTTGTATACTGAAATCCACTGTTATTAGTTATTTCTGCACCCCCCCTCTGAAAGTCTCAATGTGACACTGTGATAAGGCAGGCACCATTCCTCCCTTTGCATGGAGCAGGTTAGTCATTATTTTTAAAGGCATAGTATCTCCACGTCGCAGAAGGACACTTTGATAGCAGAATAAAGTACATAATCGTAAACGTTTATGCCAGTATTTCTCACTGTATGATTACGTTTTTATGGTTCATACTCTGATATGGCTTGTTTTTGCTGCCACCACCAGAGAAATGAGACAGGCCCAGAGGTGGCATTTCTCCTTTGCTTTATGGGGGATGGAAGACGCCTGGAGGAGAGTCCTGCTTGGTTTCGTTCGGTAAACACACTGCCAAGCTAAATGGCTGATCAATCAATTTCAGTGGGATCGATCTGCATCAGTTCTGCTTGCATGCACACACCCGGAGCCACTTTATTGTAAATCAATCATTTTGAAAACATCTCACAGAGGGGCCCGTCCTCACTAACAAGCCATCAATTCCAGCTGCCTGTGTAGCACCCTTATCAGGCCACAAATCAGCAGCCACACAAACATCTGCTCCATTTCCATCGCTTTCTCCCTCCTCCTCACTCTGTCTTTTACCCCCACTCTGTCCCCACCGCTTGTCGTGTTTTGATGGTGTGTCTGGCAAGGAGAAGACAGGAGAGGCTGCGAATCTTCACCACACCACTTAAGATAACCCAAGGGTAATAGTGTTTGCACATTTGAGAGAGAAATGAGGACAAATGCCAGGGTGGGTCATACATTCTCCTTCTGAGCGGCTGTTTGACGTTGGAGTGTGAAATTGCACACTTCAGCTGAGGAGCATGGAGGAGGAGGAGGAGGGAGGAGGAAGAGGAGGAGGGCAGGGCCCGGAGACTTATGAGATGTCCACTGATTTCTAGCTATGAGGTAGGAGTGGTTGGTTGTCAGAGAAGTCATCCTGCCACATCATAACACCTTGGAATTGGTGCTGCTCATAATGTCAGAAGGATTCTCAGGAGATATCGCAGTACCCTTGACAAGGCCAACGCAGTTATAGTACGATGTATCTAGAATCCTTATTTGAGCTGGAAATTTGCTGTGTTACATAAAGGTTAAAAAAATCCTTTAACATTACCACTTTTTAATGGCATGCTTATCACTTTGCAGGCTTCCCTATGACAAGTTCTAGCTCTAACATGGAGAGAAAGGATTATTTTCGCAATAAATTGTTTGCCTCTGAAATAACTGTATCTGTGAGCCAAATCCACATTAAGATGCAAGGCATCCTGACGTGGTGCACATTCTCAGCTCTGACATGACAGCACAGTGAGATACCTGGTATGATGTCCTTTGCTCATCCGCCGTCAGTGTCTCCGTGGAAATATACGGGCCGGTGTGGACAGAATGCTATTCCCACCCATCACTGTGCATCCTCATTGATTGACAGTCTGACAGGTGAAAGTGATGGAGCAGCTAATAGCATGTCAGTAAACGTAAATCAAGACTAATGCCAGATCCAATGGAATGGCAGATTGGTGGTGAGACTTGGATGGCAGGGTCACCGACCGCTCAGCAGGGTGGGGATTGAAAAAATACAGTTTGCATTCATCTGAGGCTTTTCCATGTGATAGCCAAGGTCAGGGATGGAATCTAATGTAATTTTTCAGCACTGAGGTGATGTGAACATATACATATGGTTTTTGATTTTGTTTAACAGCAAATGTTGATACGAAAAGTAGTTCAATCCTCCTCATAGAGTTCACATAAATTTATTTAATTCAGGTTAATAGGTATTCAGGGTTTTTTCCTTTTTGTTCTTTTGCCTAGGAGGAGTTCCCTTCTTGTCTGTATTTTCTTTATACGTTATAAAAAGGTAAACTAATTTGGGAAACTGGTATATCCAGAATTTTCTCACTGTAATTTTCTATGCAAGATTTCAGCTGTTTAATATTGCAGCTTTAGTGGTTTTTGTAGCAGTTTGTGTTCTCTGTAGCACCTTATCTCTTTTATGTCGGCATCAGGGTGGTTTGGTATTGAATTGATTACATACGTAGGGCGCTCCCCCACATATATTTAAGTTACCCATGCAATGTGCACTAATGGACCCCCATATGATAGTAAAGGCTGGGATTTAACCCTGCAATGCTTGGCCCAAGATATAATAGGTAGGGAAAATCCCTCTGTGTCTTTATGTCTAGAAGACCAGTCTAAGTTATTCACCTACATGTTGCTGGCATTAAAATCATAATGATCATGTCCTGGGTTCAACATTTGGTGCGCTCATGTGGAAATGATTGCATTCTGATGTATACATCCTTTACAAGCATCCCAACATGTTGTAAAGACAGAGTTCTATGATCAGTAAAATCTGTTGAACAGAGAAACAGTGTAAATGTGTTTTTCTTGATAAGTATGTTTAGAAACAGAAATGTTCATAAACTTCTAATCATTTTTTGTCAGTGCATTTAGTTCAACTAAACACACTTTACATATAAAACTGATGTCATAGTGTATTTAAAAACTTTATCAGTTTTCTCGCTGCTTGGGTCACATCGAGACATATTTGTCTCACTTTTCTTGATGGAATAAAAAGGACAACGTTTCAAAGTTTAGAACACAAATACATCCATTTTAATTTGAGAAAAATACAAAAAGAAAACAATGTACAATTTATGTACAAACTTTTTGTACAAGACAGTATATTTATCAGCAGATTATATTTGACAGAGTCAGGTAGATCAACTCAGCACCATCAAATAATCCAATTTCCATCATATCTATAACACATCCAAACTAATTAGAATGCTATGTCAAACTCCTGTATGCTGCAATGACGATATGCCAACAATTCGTATCTGTGATATGCAAGAGCAATATCCTGAAATCTTCCTGAACTGATAGGCAACCAAAAAAAAGCAACTTTTCCTAGACAAAATTGCTGAATGCAATTTAAATGTATTATTAAGACTTAAGACCCACCTCCAATCCCTGTAAGTTTTAAAATATTATATCTAGTACAATTCCCAGCAAATAATTCATTAAATCCATCCTTTACAGCAAAAATAGATTAACAAAAATAATGCAACAGTGACATATGACGCATCATGTTTTATTTGTTCGGTGGAAAACAACACGTGATGTTACAGGCATGAGCCTCTCTGCATCTTTCAGTCATCCATATCTCACTACACTACATAACACAGGCAGATAACCTGTAACTGAGCACACAGCAGAGACGTTAAGTGTGGTTGATAACTGTTGCTCCTATGTATCCACCCCAGGTCTCCTGAATGCCACTTGTCGCTTTAGTGGGACTTAGTATGGGCCCTCCTCTTGACCTCTTGCACTGCCTGGCACTATACTGACATGGAGGCATTGATGGCTTGGATGTTCTCCATGTCAGTACAAGACTATGTTCTCACAGTGGAAAACACTTGGACTTGGCTCCCCTGAAGCAAGTCTGTGTCCCTGAATGACTGAAGGATGCTTGCTCAACTAAACGCTTCATGGCACTTCAAAAACACTCTAAAAACTTTAGAGGTGTACAATGCAAAGACCTAAAACTAACAGACATTTGAAAAAAAGAGTACGAAGGAGAGACATCTCAGACCAGTGTTGTGAATAAAGCCAGCCTGAATGAGTTGCACGACGAGGGTTCAGGTAGAAAAAGCATAGTTGTCAAGTATAATGAAAATAAATGGTGCATTACTTTGTGTGTTGCCAGTTTGCAGCATGTTTTTTTCTATTTCGCAGCAATGCTATGTTTAAGTGCCTTATAATTACTCTGTAAACAAATAAGAAGCATTTGTGACAGTTTGTGGTAGATGATGACAAGCTGACAAAATGGAATGTAAACCCTGTAATAACACAAAGTAATCAACACAGGAAAACCAAGGATGTTCTCTATTTTGATAACAATTGCTGAATTGGTGCTACCTTCCATCTTAGCGATGGCTGCATGACCAGATCTGACTTTTCCTTGTGTCATATACAGTACTTCAATAGTCTTCGCATCCCACAAGAATCCAAGATCTTTCATTTTTGAGAAACATATTTTTCTTCTTTTTTTTCAACATAACAATCAGTTTGTCGATTCAGTGTATATTATTGAGTCAGCATCATTTTGAAATATTAATAATTCCTTATCGTTCAGGTTAGCAAGTATGCCACTGACGACCCAATTATACAAACATTTTACTCACATATTTTCTGAAAAGAAATCTATTTTGCTACAATGTGTGACAGAGATGTAATCACAGTTCAAAAAGTTCACTTCAGGACGATGTGTATGAAGCTTCAGTATAGTTGCACCACACCCAAAAGACGGACATTGAAGCTCAGATCATTTTGTTTGAGAAAGAAATGTGGTCAGTAATGGGTTGAATTTACACCAACATATTTAGCACAATACCATTTTTATATTTCCATATTCCAAAATGTTTTTTTTTTATTTTATCTTTAGAACAACTTTACCTTTACAGTCTTTAGAAGAGGATCACTGCAAATACAGCCAGCGTCTCCCTGTCATATTCAAAATGGGTTTTTTATTTTATTTTTTTACCATGGAAAAAGCCGGCACACTGTGCTGCAGTGCGTACGCACTCTTCCTCCACTCTAGGGACCTAATTTAGGTCAAACGCATCTAATGAAGGTCATTCAGGTCTGGCCAGCACACAGTGGGAGCGACTTCATATTCTTCAAGTCATTATTAGCACTCTGATCTGCTCTCCAGTTAAATATAACATTTACCCCCCAATACATAATTCCTCTACAACTACCCTTCCATATGGATGTTCTCAGCTAGGGACGCTTAGTAGCATACACATTATTTAATAGAGACTGCACCTGTGCAACTAAAGGAGGCTTCAGACGAGCCCAAATTAATTTCTACAAGCACTCAAAGCCGAGCTGCCAGGCTGAAGATGGTGGTTTCAGGATGCAGGCTGAGCGTTATTAACTCCAGAGTGATGTAGTTTGTTAATAAGGGGGCCAGGGGATAGAAAAATAACTATTTGGTTTGATACAATGTGAAACAGTGTTTTATTAAACAAAATTCATTTTAGATGTGGCTGTGATTAAAGGTATTGACTCTTTATCTCCTAAAGTACTTTCCTCTTGGTTTTTGGCTAGAAAAATAAGTACAAATAGATTATGTTTATGGTTATAAAATAATGTTTAAATGTATAAATCCAACTACACATTTATATGAAGTTTAGTCAACCCCCATCAGAGCTAGATTTGGATCTACAGGTGCATGTGAAAAATACACTCTCATGTTGCGCACAGGCTAGCGTTAAGAACACAAATACATCTTCAGTGTCCTTAATAGCAGTCTGTGGCATTGTTGCATTATCACCAACTATGCTTGAGCATTTCTCCAAGTCTGAGGATCAAACACAGCAGCTTAACTCCTGAGAGTTTTGAGGCGTGTGACATCTGGGTTGGCAACAGACAACATCCAAGCTCTTTACTGCCTCTGTGCCAACCCTGTGCCAGGCAGTTGCTCCGATCAAAGGAGGACCCATTTATGCCCACTTTGCGCAGTATGTGGCATTCTCTTCCTCAGATATGATGAACTTAATGTTAAACACAAAACATTCAGAAAATATAGCACTCCTCTTTGTGATCCCGATTCTGCCGCAGGTTTCGCGGCAATGCGATCACGGCGGGCACACAGCTGCTGCTTTGTGTTAGATCTGCTCAGTCATAGTTGGGGATTTTGTCTGTTTTTAATGCAACTTGTTTGTTAGTAGATCCAAATCATTCAGACTATACTACTAATTGTTTCTACCATGACTCTTTTCTAGAGCTAAGATTCCCACATGCTGCACGCTCCAAGCTGCACCATCACATACAAACCAATGAAGGGGGGTGGGTGACAGATAAGTGCAACACCAAAGGAACAAGTGGCTGCAATGCACACACTTAACACAGAGCGTGTACTGAAACACTCCTGAATGCAAGAAGGCCTGGACTGGTTGTTTTCCATCCTTCCCATGCACTCAGGCTAATAAACCACACTATATGCGTTTTAAAGGGGGCTCAGGCACGTATCATGTGAGCTTGAAACTGAGTCATAGCCTTAGCATTTGCAGAAAAAAGGTTGGCGCAGATTTCTTTGTCAACCAGCATACACCCCACATTGCACCATTTTCTAGGATTTAGATTACTGCTTGCAAGGTGGTTTTATTCTGCAAGCCTTGAATGTGCTCACTTAACTTGATGAATCAAGGTGAAGTAGCAAACCTTAAGCAATGACATGATGGATAACAAACCAGGAAAAAGGTTAGTATGCCTCCGAAGCCAAGCAGCCCTTCCTTCCTTTTCTTCCAGCCGTCTGTCACTTCATCAGAGACATTTTATTGGGGGGGTTGATATTTCCAGTTGTTCTGTCAAAAGAAACTTATTCAGTTTTAGTGCAAATTGAACAGAAGCTGACAGGAGATGCTGATGAACCCAGCTGGTTTGATGCGACGCATCTGGGTAAATCTTTGGGAGATGATATGATCAGTTTATCGCTGCAACCCTCATCCTCCAATAACCAGTCACCTTATCCATGGAGTCTGGTGAAGAGGTGAACTATTGCAAAGAATAACAGGAAGTACTCTTTTTTTTTTCTTCTCAACTCTTAAAATAATTCCAAAAAGTGCTAGGGGGATGGGGCTGTACAATCCTTATTTGATTGTCATTATGTACATCTCTATGGATACATTAATAAATTAAACAATGTCCAAAGCATGGAAGTAACATTAAAGGTATACACATAGGAGGTCCCTTCCAGTCTGGGTTTCCATCCAACCCTCGATTAGAAGAATGAGTGAAGAGAATTGTGAGTCTTCAACACCCTTGTGTCATCATCACCATCATCATTTCTCCACAGGTGATCTCTTTAGAAAGAGCGTACAGATGTCTGGTGAGTCAGCAAGAAAACCTGGTGTTCAGCATTCATCTTCAACTTCTCTGATTGGTGGAATCAGGCTACTAGTGGATTTGTATTGGTTGACTTGGTTGGCCATGTGAGTGCTCATGGGCTTGATCTGAATGTTCCTGGGGTAGGCATTTTCTGGTTCATCTGTAAACCATTTCTTTTCTGAAGGAAACAAGGCAAGACAGGAAGAAAAACAAGAAGTTAGTTTGAAAAAGTTTGAAACATTGTGTCATTTACAACCATACTGCCTCAGTTTAAGTGAAACTGATATTTGCATGTTTTTTTAATGATTAGCATCAAAATGTGAGGTCCACTTTAAGTTTGGTTTCTGGTCCATTCAAGTTCAAATCCAATTTGGAATAGCAGCATTGCATACTTCCAATACAACTTTGTACTGTAAGTGAACGTGTAGAATATGACATATTTCTAATGTTATAGCGAATCTTTTTAATTCATAATTGTGTAAATAGTGTATGTAACACTTTGTACAGTATGTAATAGTGTATTGTTCTTTTTTGTTGTTTTTTTTTACAGATTTTGAGACTACCATCTCAGAGATTTCTGCTTCCTCCACAATATACAGTCCAGACTAGAATTCATATGTTTGCTTGTGATGCACAATGCATGTACTTTACATGCACTGTGCACACAATTTTAAATGAAATTATTTCAACCATGTATGAAGGTGAAGGCTACTTGACATACTCTGTTGAGCGGCCAGACAAAGGATGTGGCAGGACTTTAGATTGCATGCAAAGTCAATGCAAAGATGCAAACACACATATAGAACTCCAGTTTGCCTCAGGCAGTGTGAAGTAAAGCAATTGTTGGAAAAAGTTTTGAACTTGAGCTAAAAAAAAAAGTTGTGTTTGTGCAAAGATTGTTTGGTGCTGATTCATGTATACCCGACAAGAAGTATGTAGCAAAATGTACATACTGTACATGTACATACATACATACATACAATGTAGACAACATTTGGTTTCCTGCAGAGTTTTTATATTAGGCATGGGTGGTATAAATGTAGCAAGGTGGTTTTGTTACACAGAGGACTTAGTTTGAATTAGTATTAGGGTAAGTACAAACAAAGGGAAGTCGAGCCAACGAGAAAAAGGAAATTCATGGTGAAACCACTTGAAAGAATCGTGAAACTTTTTTCTTACTCAGAAAAGCCTCTACTGCCATTCTCTACTCTTGTTTATATTATGTTATATATATATATATATATATACATATATAACAAATTTAATTATTTTTTGTTTTAATTATATCTGATAATGTGGGCTGTGTTGAAGTAGTATCCTCAACAAGTGTCTTTAGAGGCAGGCATTATCACCTGTCCTCAAACCTAAATGTAGCTGCATGTAGCTCCTAGTAGAGGACATTAGTTAGACTAAAACAATTTTCTCTTCCGCAACTGAAAAACTTGATACATTTCCCTTCTATTGTTTCATACATATTTCACAAGACTCCTGCTACCTCAAAACATAAGCATTTAAGTAAGCCATCAAATTATAAAATCCTGATAAAATCTTCAGTTCCAGTAAATACATACTCACACCAACACAGATTCGGAATTGGGTTATATTGCAGCACATAACCTGTGCCACCAGGGGTCACTCGTGACACGAACAGACAGTTACATTAAAACTTATCAGAGCTGGTGTTATTAGAAGATCTTTCAAACTTCAGTTTGAGACAGCGATTTGCTTTGGGAGGGTCCAGAATGAACAGATAACGCTTCCTAAATGAGATTTGATTTTACTTATTCTACAATTTGGGACCAACGCTGCAGAAATATACTAAATGCACAAACGGTAATACCGTTTATATCAAGGTGGGTTTTTCGCCACTGATGGGCAGGTATAGTAGGAGATAAATCTGGCATGTCACAGCCATCACAGAGTTTGATTTTTGCTTTTTGGGTTGGATGCTGTCATTTGTCTGGGCACAAAACACATTATGCTACCATAGAGAGATCATCATCAAGCTGAAATCAAATAGACAAGACATCTATTGGGGCAGCATTTTAGCTCAGTTGGTAGAGCAAGTCGGCCAATGATCAGAGGATAGGCGGTTCGATCCCCGCTCCTGGCAAATTAATCTGTTGTTGTGTCCCTGGGCAAGAC
>JAPMNP010651426.1:0-16619 GCA_029874935.1 Atherina boyeri | reverse complement strand
GGCTTACTCTTCTTGGGCGAGCTCTGAGGGGAGGTTGGTGGGGAGGAGAGCTGGGAGGAGGCGTTCGACACAGTGTCCTCTGGCTGCCTCCGGTGCCTTTCGGTTCCCTCCTCAGACAGAGACAGGATCTTCTTCAGAGACTGGGGAGAACTGGTGCCTGTAGACATTCGCAAAAAAATTAGCAGAATTAGCATGAGGAACACTGCCATTCCCCCGAGGGTTTCAGAACGCCAGGCTGCATTGTCTGGGATTTTATTGTATTTGCTTGATGGCACATAGCCTCTAGGTGGCAGCACTGTTTCAGAAAAAGCCAGAGAGGGCGTCTCAGCTATTGTCTAGAAGTAACAGGAAGAAGAAGAGAAAACAAGGAAACAGGATATCTTGTATCATCAACAGCAGCAAAAAGAAAAAGAATCAAAGCTTATACACTCTACAGACAAGAGTTTCATGCACTGTGTTTCATTGAATACATTTCCCACTGCAGCAAAGTAAAAGATCATCTTTAAAAGGTCCTTAAAACAATTGATTGTTATACTTATTTTCTCTTACCAAAAGGTGGAAGATCCTTGACTGGCACTCTCTTTCGGGATGGGTAGAGGGCCACAGCAGGGACCTGCAGGGCTTGGTTACCTTTGGCCAACTGCCCTCTTTGCTGACTGGCAGCTCTGGACACAACTGGAGAGGTGTCTGGTCGTTTCCCACTGGCATTCTTGGGCACTGAGCAATAGGGGAAAATAAATAGTTTATTTTTAAGATGTGTCAGAAAGGACTTCTAATAATAACTTGGTCAAACAACGCAGTAATCATTAATATGCCTCTGGGCTGGGAATCCTAAAAATATATCTGAGTCTCAGGAGAAATTTGCTCATGATCAAAAAAAAATAACTTTGTGTTTAACTTAACAAATATAACTCAACATTTTGAATCTGGACTGAGAGGCATCAAATAAAAGATTCATCTTCTGTTGCTTCATAAACTCACGTGTACTGATGGAGGGTTCACACTGTAGCGAGAGTGTCTGCAGACTCTCCTCGTTGGTTTCTAGGCTCAGGTTGGACAGGTATTGTTTAACCTTCCTGGCCATCTGGGCGTCCTCATAAAGCTTTTTGGCATTTAAGAAGGAGCTGCGTCGGACCCGCTTCTTATGCCCACCCGTCTGGCTGACGTCGAGCACAGCAGCGTTGGCACTCCCCTGACTTAGAGACCTGGATGTGCGCGCAGGAGTTTTCACAGAAGAACATGAAAAGGAATGGAAATTTCCAGGGGCACCAAAAAAAAAAGGAAAAAGGGAGAAGAAAAACAAACAGAAGAGAGCAAAGAAGGACTTAATTAAACACATTGCTTCAGAATGTAAATGAGTCCATTTTGAGATAAAACGGTGGGTTTAACATTAGGGGGTCACACAGGGAGTATGGCGTTTTAAACTCAGACATGCAGAGAGCAGCTTTAGGTATTTCTCTCAACTTCAAAACATTCCAGACATTCCAGGCAGCGGGAAGAGGAGGGGGGTTAGGGATGACGGCTCTAGTCAAACAACAGAAGAGTAGAGGAACAGAGGNAGAGTAGAGGAAAAGAGGGGGGGGACTAGTGTTGCACAGTCATAGTTTACATTTCTGTGGCTTGAGTCAGAGCTGGTTGTAGTAGTAAAAGTCTACGGTCTAAGCTAAGAATTATCCTGACCATTGCCTTTAATTACGTGGCTTCAAAGGGAAATCAGTGGAAAGATATTTCACACATTTTAAGGAAACATTTTCAAATAATCACAATCTGATAATCATACAATAACATGTCATGGCTCCTTATCATATTGAGTAAACAAGCTCCTAATTACCAGATATGAATGTTGTTTGACAAACCTGGGGTGTTATAATCATGAAATACAGAAGCAGAATGTTTTGTTTTTTTTTCTTTGTTTTTTTTTGGTGACTTATGTTCTTCCATATGTTTCCCGTTAAGCATTTGGTATGCACAATAACATCCCATTTGACCACAAGAATGTAAAGCATGAAAAAATACATATTTATATCCAGAATCTCTGGTGTTTGAAGACAGATAGACATAATCTAAGAGACAAGTAAAAGCTGCATGCATTTTGTTATAAAACATATCACAGGTCACATTTGCTAATGTAAGCACAGCAGTGGTTAACCTATGTTAGCACATGTGGCCTTTGTTTTATTCAGTATCCTGAGGTAACTGTCAGGCAGTGTTAGTGGGATGGTTCAACTCAAATAGGTTAATAAAAAAACAAGGCTTGAGAAAAAAAGAAAAGCAGTATACATGTTGGCAGAAAGGTGGGTTGTGGTGAGGGGAGGGCAAAGGGTCACCAAACTTACCCTAAACTTCTCCATTTCTTCTTCCTAGAGTGTGGGTGCCATACACAGACAAGCATGGGGAGGGCAAAGGGTGTATGAGTAGAGAGAGAAACAGAGAAGACAAAGCTTAGGACAGGAAAGACCACCAAGATCACCAAAGAGAAGCAATTTCACCAACGCCCCCAGTGAAAAGGAAATCAAATGGTAAAACTGCACTAAGCAGAGACATTATTAGACAAAGACACACTTTCACAGAAGCTCTGAGCACATCTTACACCAACAATGTGTATGAGGAAACAGTTGCTTGAGGAGACGGTTGCCAAAATAGAACAGCTGCTAAAGGGAAAAGCGTGATGCAGAAATTTAAATCTATGTGAACTGGCTGACCCCACAGAGTTGGTTAGTCAGTGGAGCGTTGACTGGTCCTACAGGGAATGCGATTCATTATTTATCTGACGTCTGGTCTTGTTTATAAGTTTTTTTTTACCTTGTTCTGAACATGAGTGCAGGGTCCATGTTGACAGATGCCATGCGACCGACATGACGGATTTCTTTGGCAATCATCCTCAGCTTCTCAAAGTTCACCAGACCATCTACTTTAGAGTCATTGCCTGGGAAAATGAATGGGAAAACATAAACATCAAGAGCTTATCAATTACAAGTTAAAAACAAATGCCATGGAACTGACTGCTGGACCAAATATTCCAAAAAAGAAAAAAAAAGAAAAACGAAGCTAATTACAAAAAAGCTAACCAACAGGTAAAACAAAACAGGATATGTGAAGGCTAGCCATGTTAGCAAAGCTAAAGCTGCATAAAGCAACTGTAAACATAATGTTGTGTTTTCATTTCATATTCATCAGGTTATTATTTTGTATGTGAAACTACAAAAATGAGGTGGCGACTCAATAAAATAAAACAATCAACATAAAATGATGGGTTTAGCAAGCTAGCTTAAATTAGCAGTAACAGAAATTTTAGCAAATAAAGACCTTGTTGTGTCTCTAGTTTAATTAATTTTAGTGCAAACCACATATCAAGATGGATCATATTACAGACAGATATTTAACAAAAAAGAAAGAAAAAAAAGACAAAAAACAGATTTTGCTACATGCCCATTATATCCAGATAGTCTAAATTACTTCAAATATGCCACTGAGACGTATTAATTTCAAATTACCTTTACAAAATACCATCAGATTGAAATTGTGTCTGGCTATGAATATTTCAATACAAAGATATAGATCAAGCAATTTACCTTCATGTAAGAAAGTGAGGTCCTTCTTGATGACAGGGAACAGGGGGATGATTGGAGGCTGGAGGTTCTGATTATTGAGGACATTCCTGTACTTGGCCATATTTCTGGAGGGGTCAAAGAGGTCTTGCAGGTCCCCGAACAGTTTCTCATACTTGCTTGGTAATTTTTCCCATGTTCCCCTCAGTCTGGACACTGGAGCCAAGTTCAGACCACTGCAGAGAGAACCAGTGTTACCACAAAAAAAATACTACAACACTCCCAATGGATGCTAAGCACATACTTTTATAGCAGCAGGATAAATAAGCAAGACTTGAGTGAAAGCGTAATGAGAAAAACAACCAAAAACAATATGACAAAGTGAAGCTGAATCATTCTCTAACATTCATTATTCTTTCTCTCACCTGATAATAGCAAACATGGAGTTGAAATTCTTGCACTCGCGACAGTGCAGGGCGATCTTGATGAAATGTTTGATGTTCTTCATCCGTTTGAGCTGGTTGGGCTCCCGCGTCACCTCCGTAGCCACCCAGAAAGTCTCATGGTTGATGGACTCCTCAAAGCGCTTTAGGCTGACAGAGCCAGTTTTCGAGCGCAGCTTGAAGAGGTCGTTGATGTATTCGGTGGGTTCGATGGCACAGAAAAGTTCAAAGGCTCTCATGGAGAGCTGAGTGGCCACCTCCACAGTGCTGAGCTGTAACAGAGAGATCTGGCCTTCTCTGAGAAGGTCCTGGGCATCCTCATCTGAGCATAACGTCTCCGTTTCCATGTTGCTCTTTAGGTAGTATCTGATGGCAGAAAAAAATACATGATTTTATGTTTGCCATTCATTTTTTATTTTTGAGCAGTTAGTTAACAGTGGTTAAAGCATCTCAAACGTGAGAATTCAGAGAGAAATGTTTTATTTTCCCAATTCTTTAATGTGATGGTTTGCTCATCCTTACCTGCCGCTCAGTTGAATCCTGTCAGCTAGTTTAGAGAGCTGATCTGGTAACCTCCTCTGTTTGATGACGCCCTCTGGTGTGACAGACACTTCACATAATGAATAAGCCTCTGGTGCTGCGGTCAGGGCAAACTCCCTGATTGCCTGGGCCACCACTTCCTTAGCTGTTGTGTCCTTCCCGATCATGATGTACCGAGACTGCTGGTCTGCCTTGAAGACTCGTAACACTTGGTCTGACATATCTGGGGGGGAAAAATGTAAGCTCTAAACATAAATCTTTATTGATTTGCTTTTCTTTTTTTCAATGTAATATACGTGTCTTAAATTTAGAATAGAAAAGGAAAGAACATCAGTGATCGTAGGCTGCTTTTGAATGTTTAACATGTACTATTTGATCTCAACAGCACCATATTCATGACACCCACATACCTTGCTTCCCGTCAATCATCAGTTTGATTAACAAAAGAAAACCCAGTACAACACAAATGCCCCATATGCTCAAAGTAAATTTAAAGCTGCTGATCAGTTTAAAATCAATGTTGCATCTGTATGCTAGATTACAGCTGCTGCAGGACATGTAAGTTTATATAAAGGCTGATAAGGAGTAACTGTGCTATGAGAAGCGGCATCATGAGCAGAGCAGGTACTCACTCAGTATGACTGGTACTGAAAGGACACAAAACATATAAGGATCATCAAAAACATGTATCTGTATGTATCTATTGTTTGCTGTATGTGGCTGATAGTGTTACATAATGAATTTTACAGTTCAGAGAGAAGTCTGATGCCTCTCTGTAAAATGTTTGATTATTCTGTTAAGATATGTTGACCTCATAATACGTGTACTTCTTCTTAGGAAGTAATAAATGTTTACTGGTGATGCAGGCCTTTCAGCCTCACATGAAAGCATTGAAAGCAGTTAAATACACACCAGGCTGATTGTTGAAGTCGAGGATACGGTGGTGCGACTGCAGGAGGTCTGGGTTTGACGATGAGAGGTTTCCACTGACCGGCAAAGCTGGTGGGATCTGTTTGGACTGCTTCATCCCAACTATGCTGTCATCCTGTGATTGGCCGACACAAACGTCGCTATGGAAACAAGAGGGATGGTAGAAGAAAAGGAGGGGGAGTGAGATAGCAGTTTTGTCAACAACAGGCAGAGGGCCATATTTGTGTTGTTAGTTGCTGTGAGAGATTTGGTTGTAAAGTCCAGACAATATCAAACATTCTGATCTGGAGCTCAATCATAATAATTAAGTACTTCACCTCTCAGTAGTAACTACAATGTGCAGATTTTGAAATCCCAACTTGACTGTTCAAAAGATAATTTAATCATTTGTTGGTCTTATTACTTGTATGGTTTGGGGGGCAGGATACTGGTGAGCGTCTTATCGAAGATCTTCTTTAGCTTGTTGCGTCCTCCAACTGTGTTGCTCTTGGCTTTCTTGCTGGCCTTCTCAAGGCCCATAACCTGCTCCACATCCACTGCCAGGTCTGGGATAGAGTAGCGGCTGGCCTTCTTGATGTCCCCAATTTTTGGTAGGTGGGGAGCCCCATTCTTCCTATCATGCTCCTCATCACCATCCAAGTCGTGGTCATGCTCTGGCCTCGTTAGCAGCTCTTTAAACACTGAATAGAAATGATATGGTACAAGGATGAGCTGTGGTCCATCAAATGATGTATTAGAGTAGATGGGTCATATTTTCCGTACTTAAGACAGAGGACAAATTCAGTGACAGCTAGAGTGTTACCTAAAAGATTTGTCTTCACAGTTATAGACAAGTGGGTGTTGTTCTTCAGAATCTCATTGGCTTTACTGAGCAGGACATTCTCAAAATTCTGCCCATTTACCTCCAAGATCTATAGAAAGAAGATAAGAAAGACATTAATTAGCAACTTTTAATAAAAGGTCTGTACAATACAAAAGAGAAGGAAAATAAGTATTAATGTATTGAAAAGTTCTGTTTTCTAACCCACAAACAAATATAATGCCAGCTTAGGCTTTTTTGTCTGTCTCCCCCTCATACAGAGTCTCCATTACCATTTTGGTCTTAGCAGATCAAATTAAATATGCAAATAAACTGCCAAGTCGTCTTTGTAACAAATAAATCTAATACCTAATCTGTAGCTGATGCATAATGATGTATGTGGATTAAGACCCCAACAGCTGTGCTGGTACAGACTCAGTGGACTGTGCCATTGGAAGGAATGATTGATTTTTGCAAAGCTACAAGTCAAACCTGTGCCGAAAAATGTTAAATATGGTAATAGAGAAAAATATTCCAGGCCTTTATCTTGGAACTGCATTTTAACCCCTTAACAGAGAGAAAATAAACTTCCACCCTCTTGCATGTTATATACATGAGCAGTATGAGTGATGGAAACTTACATGTTCAATTTTCTCAATAACCTACCATTTCTTGTTTGGTGGAAGAGGAAGTCACCTTTAACACATATGTATATTAAATACAGAACCCTATCTGCTGTTGTAAAACCTTCACTCATTGACTTAGACATATCCTCATGCCCAAATAAACAGGATTAATGCTAAAGTGCTTGTAAGTTAGGTCCTGAATGAGTGAAAGATGACAGTAACCAAAGCTAAAAAAAAAGGAAGGTGTAAGTTGAGTGAAAGAGTAAATGCATCCAGGGAAGTCAGATTCTGCTTCCTTTTGGGGAAACAGCTGCAGGGGATATTTGGAGTCAAGAGGGTTTAACTCGCATCCAGATACACTCAAGATGGTTTCAAGGATTAAAAGACTTTGCTTAAAGCCGAAAGGCCTGCAGAGTGTGAAAACGGTCGAAAAATCAAGTTGAGAGAAGAAAGTCAACACTGGGCGCCTGCAGCGACTGACAAGTTCAATTTCAGACTTCTTAAAAGAGCCATTTTTAATGCTAGTTAAATCTAAATACAAAACCAATTCCCAACAAAAATTAGCCTCAACAGGAAAAAACTATCAATTCAAGAGCGGTTTTCTGTGACTGACTGGAGTGAGTTGTCACTGCTGTTGCAATTGAAAGAAATTTAAGTTATTTTTTTTCAACAACTGGAGGGCTTAATAAACTCCAAAAGGAAATGGCATTGTTAGGGAATAATTAAACCAGAAATGTACAAAAGATCGTAACACCAGTACTTTTTCTTTTTAAAGAAAACATTAAGCTGAGGACTCTAACCTGATCTCCCCGTTTAAGGCCGACTTCGGCTGCCTTGCTCCCTGGCTCCACGGCATCTATGAAGATGCGGAAACCTTTTTCCTGACCTCCGAGGAGGCTGAATGCCAAAGGAGACTCCCTGGACGGCTTGGTCAGCGTTACCAGCCGGGGCTTGGCTTTAGCAGCACACGCTATATTTAACAGTCTGAGGTGCCCGCACATTTTCTGGAGGAGAAAAACCCAAACCAAAATAAAAATGAATTAAATATAAAAATCAAACTGATGAAAAAGATTTTTTTAAAACCATGTGCAGAATTACGGTTTAGATACAGCACACTTACTTCTCTCTCCAACATGTTTTCAAACTCCTCCAAAAAGTGAGTCATGGCTGAGTCACCCTCAAAGTCATTGAAGTGATTGTTTACCCACAACAAGACTACCCGTGTAACCTGTAATAAAAATTGCATAATCAGCACAGAACAACATACGGGATAAAGTCTGAGTTGTTGATGTCATGTTGACAAAAAAATGTCCAAATAATCCTAAAAAAACATTCCTGTGAATATTCGGAAAAGACAACAAATCCTACAGACATCAACTGTGTGTATTTACCAGCTGTCATGACTAATTACCGGTACCTTATTCAGGAAACTGATATATGTCTAAGCTTGTCTCAGGCTTTGATGCACCTGGATAAACCTCATCTGCTACATGTTTTTTGGTCAGTTTTCTATAAATCAAGATCAATTCAGACTCTATGCCTGCATTAGGAGTATAATTACCCGTACCTTGTCCCTGAGACTGGGGTCGTGAAACCACTCAAGCAGCTTCTTGCCCACGACCATGGGGCTGGAGAGGAAAGTCCTGTAAGTCAACAGGAAGTCCTCGATGTAGGTGGGGTCCACCACTGAGTGCTCCTCCACCAGGTGCATGGTGAGGCGCTCCGGAGTGCCCTGAGGATTAAAGTTATGGTGTCACTGGTTTAAAAGCTTTTTTAATGAAAAATGAGGTTGAGCATGTTTTGGGTATTGATTTGTCACCTTGATGACGATGTGCCCTTTCCTGGTGCCAGTGCGGTCCAGTTCGCGATGTTCCTTCACCATAACAATCTCTCCTTCCTCCTCAACCTTCTGCATGTTCTTCTCGACCTGGTTGAGGATGCAGCAGTACTCGTGCTGGGCTATACATACAAACTGGAAAAAACAGCGAAACACACATTAGGGATGATTTAACCAGATCAAGCTTGTCTACATACACTAATATATGTGCTTAAAAGTGTGACAGTGACTTTTTCTATTTTTTTTTAATCATGTAACATTTTGTTACTGAACCCAGCCAAGCATAAATCTGCTAGTGCAACACATACAACAAAAAAAAAAAAAGACTATCAAAATTAATAGAACTGATAACAGCTGACTAGGAGAAGATTCTGCTTAAAGATGAGCTAATATGCTGATATTTTTATATATTTTTGCAGCAACGACCCACACTGATGATTAGAAGACTACAGACATTTCAGCATATTAACTTTATCCGATAACTACATTATTCCCATCGAACATGTGATGCAAATAATGGGGTCTTTCTGTTTGCACTAAATGGCCTATTCACTTTGAAAATGCTCGTTCTCACTTTTGCTTTTGCTCAAAGCAACTTTGTGTGTCATGAGTGCAAACATTATCAACACAAGTGGGTCACAGTGGGATTTAATAACCAAAGATGACATGGCTCTTGCCAGCTTTTTCCACCCTGAAATGCAAAGGTAATAGACTTGCTAATGCTCCCAGAGTGTAACAGATCACCCCAAACCCAGCACTGGAGAGCTGAAATCAAAGATCTTACCTGGCAGTCGTCCACTTTTGTCTTCATGACACCTTTCATGTACTCCTTCTCCATGGTTGGAGACACCCCAAAACTGTTCCCCATACACAGGACCTCCGTCCGGCTGTCAGGGTAAGTCACCTCCACTGAACCGTTCAGGATCACTGACCACGAGTCCAGCTGGAACAATAACACACAAACGCATCAGTCAGTCAGACAAAAAGATGGATGCAAAATAGTAAGAAAAAAATAAAAAACTGGGACAGAAGAAGCAGAAAAGAAACACAAAATGACAACTTTCTAGATGAGGTCAAATGCTAGCTAGTAATATTTCCAACAGCTGGTGTCTCTTAATGAGTCAAAGTTATTTATCAAAAAAAGACCAGATGCCGTAACTATAAGGGGATAGCTGCACTAACAGATGGTTTCTTCACAGCCTCAGAGGGATAGAGCAATAAAAAGAAGCTGACTTAAATGACAAATAATAATACAAGCTAGTTTTAAATTGAGAAAAAAAATACCTACAGTGAAAATATGGATTAAAAGAATTGATAATAACTTAGTTTGGGAGGCTCACATTTTTAATCTGACAGTAACAATATGCTCAGTGAACCCTGAAAACTCTAAAAGCATCCATTGACTATTGAAGCTGGGCCTTCAAGACAAATTCTGCTCTCTATTGTTGAAATTTATTATGGTTAGAAAAAAATAAGCAAATTGTCTTTTCTTTGAAACCACACGCCATGTCTTTAACTGGAGACAAAAATTTAGTGAGTCCAGCTTTTAAGTGCCTCAGGGGACCTATAAAGACCCGATGATAAGTGATGTCAGACATTCAGGTTTAATAGAGCAGAAAAAAACATGAAGTAGAAGAAGAAAGGTTTGTTTGTGTGAAGAGGTGAGACTAAGGTTCAGTTCCCAGACACGCACACAAACAGAGTTTAAGGCAAGACACAGCCATCGGACAGGGATTAGATGTGCATGAATATGCACAAGCACGCACCTCCTCTCCATCATTGAGAACGATGGTGCCGGCACGTTCGACCACGGCGAAGACCATGACAGCGCAGAGCTCCCTCCTCACTGACATGGTCATGTTAGCAAACGCCGGCAGCTGATGCATGAACTCCAGTAATTGCTCTGTGAGAGAGAAAACAGAGACAGCAGAGGCATTTAAGGAAAAACAGCAAACACCGAGAGTCTTGACACTCAGAGGATCTAGAGAGAGAGGGTGGGCAGCGCTCTTAGAAAGCCTGCCTGAGCATTTACTTCAATCCCGCCAAGGAGATTTGAGCTGGAAGTTGAGTTTCAAAATGGATCATCAACACCATCATTACGGAGCTCAAAGAGGGATCATCACGTGGAGAACATTAAGCCAAATATCAATTTTATTGATATAAACGTTGAGGTGGGCCAAGTGTAATTGCTGACAAATCACATATTGACCTGTATATGAGTTGAAGGAGTTGTTGGACCCAATGGACCTCAACGGAAGTCACACTAAGCTGTCAAGGTGGATTAAATTCAAACAGCTGTTTAAAAAAAATAAATAAATAAATCAGATTTCATTAAAGGACCAACAAAATTTAGATTCTAAATAATCTCAAAAGCAACATATCTATTGAGAAAAATATTCCTTAAAATGTGTGTGGTTTTTGTTATTTTGTAAACAAAGGTTCAATATTAAGATATCTTAATATTGAACTGTTATTGTTCTTAAATATAAAAGATATCTTAAATATAAAAGAAAGTCCAAAATATTCTGCGGCCCTCATCCATTTGTAGCCGTAAATAGAAAACACCCCTCTCCTCCTTCTCCAGCTACCATCAATCTTTTGCCTCCTGTCTGACCAGCATCAGTCTGGTGCACCGGCTGACCCGGGCTTGGCATGGCAACAGCGTTGTGTGTGAAGCTGCGGTAGCGCTGAAAGTTTAATGCGCTGGGAGAGGTGAGGCGAGAGGATGTGCTGGAGTGACCTAGAAAACCCTGCTGGCTGAGGGAGAAGAGGGTGGGGTGGGGAGAGAGGGGGGTACGGTGGTGAGGATGAGCGGATGGGGGAGGGGGTTGGCACTCGCTTCTTCTCTCTCTTCACCCAGTGCATCATCCTCCCCAAGTCCACATCAGCAGCTAAGCTCTGACTGTGTACGGTTTTTATTTTTTTTAAACATGCCTATCATTAGTTTTGGAATTGAGTCATAGCTTTAAGGGATATGATACTAAAGGCCTGATGTGGCTTTGGAAATTACTCGAAAGCCAACACTGTAAATGAGAGCAGCGCAGACTTCAGAGCAGAGTAGATTTACTGTGGCTGATTTAAACAAGAAAGGAGGGAGTGGCTTTTACAGAGATACATTTATTGAAAGTCGGGGAAAGTAGTCCCAGGCTAGTAAAACACTGATTGTGTTATCTTTCACATCGCTCTCCAAAGATAGCTTGCAAATAACACCCTCTGTGGCATGCACAAGAATAGGCAAGATGGATTTAGAATAAATGCTGCAGAGCCAAATGTCTGTATGAACAATGGGTGGCATTCATAAGCTGCGCTGAAATGCAAACAATGCTGCTTATTCAGTTTCAGTTTTCACTCACAACATAGGCACAAAAAAAGGGAAATTAAACATCCAACTGGGTGCTCACCTATGTCATCATCCGTCCTGTCCATGGGGTCCTTCTCCAGGCAGTCCCGCACGATGTCCCGGCTCATGAGGGGGTCTGACGCTCGCTCGATGTCCTCCTCATCGTCATCCTCTTCGGAGTCGACGGCAGTTTCTGGCAGGCCACTCAGGTCCATGTCACCTGGCTCGTTCTCTGTGGCCTAAAAAGAGCAAACAGACGGGAAACGAGTCACTTCGTATACGGTGAAGGCGATGAGGGACGTGGCATCTCCATCCAGCAACAGCAGCTGAAAGCTGTCCCACAAGCATGAGGTCAAACCGCCGCAATTACCAGCTTCACTGCTGCCCATGTGTCTTCAAGCGAGACACTGATCCACCCGGGCTGCCTGCACGCTTATCACAAAGAGCAGTTTGGATTTTTCAGCTACTGTAAATGTAAAACTTAGCAGGAAACAGAAGTTAAACAGCACAACACACTCAGCTGAAGTCTTTTCTTTTATAGTACATCAACTGAACCGCAGTAGATCTCAAACCAAAAGCAGATTTTGTAAAACTGTACAGATTTGACCCAATTCATTAAATGGCTAAGAGGTATTGAGTACAGCATGAGAAAGACAGGCATCATCACTGCATACCAAACAGTCTGCTATGCATAGTAACAAGCTAATTAACTCCCAACTTTCCTCTCCTCTCCCCCTCAGCAAACTCCACAGCCTGCCTCACAGCCAGATCCTGTTCTTTGAAAGCACGAGATGAAATATGTGTGGAGCCGTGAAAATGAACTAAGATGAGAGGTGAACGTAATGCAATTACTTGTGGATGAGCGCTACTAACAGAGCTCTTCTGCAGCTCTCATCAAAGGAAGTACATTGAGATGAGACAGGGCGGCCATATTGCTCGGTTCATGCTCAGAACATGAAAGGCTCTCGGAGTCAAACCAAAGCGGCAGGAAAATAAATACAGAACATCAATTCTGCTAGCTCCTAACAATAAACCATCTTACTTCAATATGGTGTCCAATCTCAAGCTTCTTAACAGAAAGAGATAAAAAGGTTGTCTTCGCAAACTGTTCGCAAAATCCCAGAGCCAGACGCATCTTCGCCTCCCAGACTGTCAGTCTGCTTTAAATTTTTCAATGCTCATAGTCCCCAAGCAGTCTCTCTGAGACCTTGTGACATTTTTCCTCAAGCACCATGTGCAAAAGACTCATCAATGATTCAGGGCCTAACTGGCCATTTAGATATCATTGGTGCAGACTCTGGTGGGTGGAGCCAAGGCGGGGTCTGCAGAGATTGTGTGGTATATATGAGCGAGGCCTTCAGGCAAATTCAGTTATTTGAAAGAGCAGTATATGTTACAAATACTCGTGTTTATCTTAAAGAAAACAAATGGACCACAGAATATGTCGCATCAAAATATTGTCTCCCAATAACTGAACATAGCAGTTTGCTTTAAACAAAATCCCCACACTTACACCTACAAAATAATATAAAACAAGTATCTAAACAGCACTGGATGCATGAGATCTTTAAAATATAGCAGCAACTTAATTTGTTTTCCAAAGGGTACTCGGAAAAGTGACACTGATAAAAACAGTTTACAGTCTCCACTAAATACAATTCAACTGGTTTGCCTTTGTTTTCATGTGCAGGTTTGTTTTCAAGTCATGACTGGATCAAAAATCCATAAATCTGCAGTAAGCATTAGGAGTCAGTGGGCAAGTCAGGTGCAGTTAATATTTCATGAGGGCTATTCTTGGATCAATGCTTTCAAAGGACCAATTTCATGATTTATTCAGACACAAACAGTGCACCATGTTGGCAGTGACGTGAGAATGATGTGAAGCTCTTCGCTTCACTGTAAGAGTGTGGATAAGCAGAAGAGAAGCTATAGTAGTTTTTCCCATCAATAATCTCAGCCGGAGTCTACTCAGCATATCTTTACTACAACATCCGCAAAACGACCATTGTGGTCTTAAGCTTAAGGAACCAACCTCCTGCTGATCGGAATATTTAAACATATGCAATGACAACAACAAACATCCCCTATTTGTTGTCTACCAAGCTGTAAACTATAAAATCTGCAGGGGATAACGATCCAAAAAAATGGCAATCACTTTGGTTAGGTTAAAATTAAGGAGGTTGAGTGAGTGAATCCAAACTGGTCAAGAAGTTATCTTTGCCACCGTTCAATTTATTTAATCCTGATTAAATGAGTGACCAGGAGGACGAAAAGTGGATTAATATAGGTCTGCAACATAAAATAATCTCACTTATGAAATAATCATTTGAAGATAAAAAAAAAAAAAACATATTGCTATTTTTAGGCAATCACAAAAAAAGGACAGTGGTTAAATCTTTCTCTTAGTAAACACAAAGACTAAATTCAGTTTTATCCATATAGCTCCACCACAAAATCCTTATCAGGGCACTTTAAGCAAAGAGCAATCCAATCTCTCCCCTTCTTAGTTATAGAATGTCACAATATGTAATTCAGCAATAGCCTAACAGTATTCAAGGCCTGCATCTCCATTTAAAGCCAGTTAAAAAGACACACTTGTTAATTTTTTCAATCAGTACTGACAATACAAATAAATCAACTTGTAAAGTAAATCATCATCAAGCTCAGGAAAGAGACAATACAGAATGATTGAGACAAAAAAGAACTTGAGGCAACAATGTGCAGTGTTCAGAGACAGAGGACGTGCAGTTACAAGATAAAGCTTCCAGCCAAGAAGGAAAAGTGAGAACAGGAAAGTGTGTGTGACTCCAGCAGAGGGAAATCAAGAGGCTGTCACAGAGCTGCTAGCAGATGGTGCTAAGACAGGGATCACAGACTGGGGACTGTAGAGCCTGTTCAACCCGCCCACGCCAGCCACAGCAAGGCCAAACACACACCACACCTCTCTGTGATATAACACCCGCTCACACAGGTCTCACACACAATCATACAGCTGTATTCAACCACCAGGAGTAATACCCAGCATACAGAAAAAAAAACAAAAAAAAAGAAAAGAAAAAAAACAGGCTGGGTAAAGGTCTGAGCAAAGCAGAGGGATTGTGGGTGAATGTGCCCCCGAGCATGGTCACAAGCACAAACAACAATCACACACACATGAGTAAACACACAGCAGGTGACAGTATCAGGATTCAATGGGGTTCGTGTGCTATGTAAGAGGATTATTTACAGGGTTTGGGGCAAGCGCATAGTCACGAGATTTAGTGTTCGAGTTGTAACATGTTCTAGAGCCTCACATGTATTTATTTGACACATTAGTCACAATGTCCCCTGAAAATCCATAAAGTTTGCTGGTGATTTTAGTTACAGTTTAGCATAAAGTTAACACATAAGACTGGACGTCATAGCTCCCTGGGTGGTCTGTACTTCTGCTTTGAGCTGATGAAAGGCAGAGGTGGAGTCAGAACGTAGGCTGGACAACCTGCTCACAACCACCAGCCTGTCCGCTTGCCCCCCGCTGAGCAGCGACACCCTCCTCTCAGAGTCTTATAGCCTTTTTAACAGCAAAACCTATATGTTAATAGCAGAAACATGTCCTTTTTAATTAGATTAATGGAAATTCACACAGGGATAGTTGTCATGTCACCACAAGGTGGAAGATTACCAACTCAATGTATCATCTTTACTCTGTTTCCAATTCATCCACACAGATTTGAGCTCAAATTGACTTAATCCTTAGTTGAAATAAATTCTGCAGCAATTTAATTCAATTTGCTTTTGATGAGGGATTGACGATCATCTTCAATCATCCTCGTTGCCAAACTACCACCCCAACTTAACTACCCAGGGGGAGTCCAGCTGGGGATCCAGCACCAATGAGCGGAGGCCTTACCTGGTAAATGTCTGACAGGCTGCTGCTTCCAGAGTCGCTGGTGATACTACATCCTGAGTGGCTGGAGGAGACGTGGGTCACCTGTGGGTGTAAGCCGTCGGCCAGGTGAAGTCTGCTGAAGTCTGCAGGGAGCTGCACATACATACACACACAACATACACACAGGTGGTCAGTATCAGCCAGCCCTGCAGCCGCTCACTGCTTGCCGCTTGGTCACACATTTGTTCGTCTATTTGTCTTAAACGTGAACAAAATATCTCCTCTATACCTCTTGGCGTCTATTTACTGACAGTGAACACAAGCAAACAGGTTGTTTTTAAGGTAATCCTGCATGTTTTGCATTTATAAATACAATATATATATATATATATATATATATATATAATAAATAAAAATACAGTTATGTGAAAATACCTCATATTGCCTTTACATTCATTTAAAAAGAAGCCTCAAACATCTTTATCATTAATGAACAAATGGCCCTTTTTTTTCTCTGCGTTTCATTCATCAGTAGCAGTTAAACATGAACAGAGCAGGACAATTAATTATTGACAACACAAAAGCTTAGATCTGCACACAATTTGTTAAAAAAAACTAAACAGGGATGAGTGAAAAATATGCTTAGAAAATATGTAAAAAGAAAAAAATTTAAAAAAGAAAAAAAAAA
>JAPMNP010651424.1:0-13559 GCA_029874935.1 Atherina boyeri | reverse complement strand
CACACACACACACACACACACACACACACACACACTCCCTCCCTTCTATACTTTGCATGCTTTTCAGTTGGATCAGTGTGCGTGCACTGTGCAGTGACCGACTTTTTCAGGGGGCAATTTGTCCTGCGGCTGCACTGTCTGGCCCTCTTGTCTTGACACCCCCCCTTCTCTTTAATGTGCGCACACACACACATGTGCATCTATCCTGCTTTAAAGAACCTCTGAGACCTCTGCCAACGCACACAAGGGCGTGAACATGCACGCTAACTCCCCCACACTCCAACCTCGCCCCTCGGCCGTTTTACCCCATTCTATTTGTAGTGGTTTAACTGACTCTATGCTTTAGGCCCGAATTGTGATTACATCTGACACTTCTGCTCCGGGCTCGAAGAATTCAGGTTACTACCCCAAAAAAAACAAAGACAAATACAATCATTTATTAGCAGAAACAACATGACGACCAATCTCACACCTCCAAAAACAAAAAGAAAGAAACCTATTCCTACACAAACAGAGGAAGCAACATTTCTTTTTCAGTGAAATTCATATTGATGAGAGTGATGGCACTGATTTACCCATTTTTACAGGGAAATTAGTGCAGCACTTGAAATCTTTGAGCACCCAGGTTTAAAACCAACCAAACCAAAAAGAATTGTGCAGGGCAAGCAATTTATTGCCTGGTTGGTTTACTGCTTTTTGCAGTCTGTGGTCATGGATTACCATGGCAACAGCTCTCTACCTTTAATAACCAAGTAATGCAATTGAATTGGCATCAGTGAAAAACAGAAACCTATAAGGTGATTGTAAAAATAGAAATATTTTTATGATGCTGAATGGCCCTCAGGTTTCTAACACTGGTGTACTCTTCTAAAGACAGTTTGAGAAACTGAAACCTGGAATTAAAACCCTTTCCCAGTTTCTTCCCTTGGTCCCAGCCGTCTGTTTTCAAGATATAGCTGCACTTCTTCTTTTGGAGCTCAAAAAGTAGCCATATATAGATATGTGTAGCTCGATGAGCACTACTTCTTGATTCCTCATATAAAAGTGTCATATTACCTCTGTCAAACTAAATGTGTACGGCCAAGTGAGGGTATTGGGGTTGTTTGATTTGGATCAAGCAGGTCCAAGGAACAACATACTTCAGGTTTGTTTTTCAGGTGGGCAGTAGAAGAGTTAAAATCTGGTTGTTATTCCTCATTTGTATTGACATTTACTTCCCCCCCCCCCCTACTTTTATAAAGGTGGCTTCCAATTTTTGGCTTGTGCAATGAACACATCATACAGTTGTGTTTTCTGTATCAGTCCCAAAATAGCTACCTTGATTCAACCAATCACTGTACAGTTTCTCCACTGATGGTTCACTTAATGGGCTGCAGCTCATGCAGTTTCATTCCAAACAATAAAGGAAGACTGAACCGTCATTGGATGGGACCTATAGTTATGAGAAGTATGCAAAGTCCCTGCAGTACAAGAGTGCCTCTTTAGCAGCCATAGACTAAGATTGGAAGGGCACTTGGATAAGGCATCCTATAACAATCTTTAAATATAACTGCTTTTCCAGTGCTTCACTTTTGCACCAAACTTCATGAAATGAATCATCAAGATTCAAGATTCAAGATTCAAAGCCATTGTTGTCATTACACAGTTGACTATACAATGAAAGTCTGAAAGTTCATTCTTAAATTAAGTGAAATAGAATAAAATGAAAAAATAGAATATATATATATATATATTCTATATATATATATATTCTATATATATATATATATATATATATATATTTAGCTAATATTAGCATAGCCTTTTTCTTAGATTTAAAATCCATGCACCCCAATCTATAGAAGTTTATATCTTCTGGTGTTGTTTAATATGAAAGTATGATTTCAAAACACTAACAGTTTTTGTCTTGTCTTACAGGTTGGTATTAATGCTGATCGGAGTAGCCAAATCATTAGGCTAATGGAGACAGGCTGCTGCACGTCTGCTTGCTGTTTCCTGTATGACCATCCGGAGTGTTGGATCAGCCTGAGAACTCATACACATTTGAGGTCACATCCCCAGACATCGACAGTTTTGGCAGGATAACAGCCCTCCTCATAAATTACACCTGCACCTGAACACGTCCACTTACATTTATTCTGTAATACACACAAATACTGTGCCAGGTACCTGCTCGTTGGGCTGTGTGAACCCCCAACAGACTGACCTGTCAGCGATGACATCACACAGTCACCAAGGTAAGACCTTTGTCAATAGCATCTTATGCAGTACTGTGGAAAAGACTTGATTACCCCCTCATTTGTTTGAATATTTAGCTTCCTATTTCCTGTTTTACTGGAAATACAAAAAAACAAGAATGGGTGGGTCATGGTTCATGCATTTAGTTGATATTGGCCTTTTCTTAAAGAGGTAAATAATACTGTAAATACTTTTAACTCAATTACACTAATGACAGTCAAAGAAGCGACAAGAATCATGAAGGAGGCTGACTGCAGATGTGATTTTGTAGCGTTTTCTCCATCACTGTCAGTGTGCCGCTGAAGCGCACCGGGAATCTCCAACAAAATGTGTTACTGTCATCTGTAGAGTAATGAAAATTTAGTTCCTCGGTGCTGTCACACCAGGGGAAATCTGTCTGCCGTTTCATCTGCCGTTTTGATAAATGCGAACATTTTGATTACGAGCAGAGACAGATCGAGGCTTGCTAAAACGCAATAAAACATTTTAATCTGGTCTTATGACTGGTAATGGGCTTAATTCAATATGAATGAGCTCCAGAGTGTGAGAGGGAAAGTCCATAAGATCATCTCATTAAGAGTCTGCTTTAGTCTTTGACACCTAATCAAGCTCAGTTTAGAAGCTTTGGCTTGTGTTTTAGTGAGCTTATAAATTATTTCGTAAGCAGCTGGCAGATGAAAAGCCTCGCCTCCTGCCCCGGTTGCTGTGGTACCTGACAGTGTCGACCATGTTTACTTTGTACACCTGGGAGTGTGTGCAGTATAAATACCACAGCTGAGGCAACCATCAGGGCCCCAAGGGATTTGGAGCGAGCTGCAGCCTAAGCCAGCGTCCTCAAACCTCCAACATCTCCATCGCTCGCACACCTGAACGCACCACAGAGAGTAGAGCAGATACCGTGCACTCTCGGCCGAAAGTGTGTCCTGTTAAAGCTGTATATATCCCTCTTCCCAAGTAGGGGCAAGCGCATTATATTGTTAGATCAACCTCAGATTAAAACAGCTCAACGGTGACCATTAGACAGCCTGTTAGGATGTCTTTACAGATCAGCCGTCTCTGTTTCTAAACTTTATCTTTACCTTGGGAATTCGTCAGTGATCTCCACTAACATATGCCAAAAATAACAAGTAAAGAAAAACATCCCCTTTTTCTTATTAGATTCCAGCTGGTTTCAGAGAAGTTGGGCAGGAGCAAGTTTATGACTGTATTGCATCACCTGCTATTTTAACAACACTGTAAGCTTAAAGGAACTGAGAGCAATAACTGTAGTTTAGAGGTGAAATGTTTTTTTTTTCCAGCTGCTCTGCCCCGCGACAAGCCCATTTGGCACCCGTGTTGTTGTAATGTAATGAGGTCTGGCATCGTCTTGCTGAAATAAGCAAGTTCTTCCGCATGTACTGTGTTTTGCTCCAAAACCTGTTTATATTATGGGCATTGATGTTGTCTGCACATGTTACCATATGCCTCACTTTTGATTTGCATGCTTATGACAAGCCTGCAAGGCAGACTCAGAGGATGTAGCGTCCATTGTTTCTTGTAATCGTTATTTATGTATTTGTTTTTTATTAATACCTGATTTATAGGCTGTCATGATTATCAAACTATTTGAAAAGCCCAGGCATGTTGCTTCTGAGACTGCGTCAATGCAGCCACTTTCTACTCTCACCAGACACTTTATTGGGTCCATCATCTTAGTAGTACCGGGTTGAACCCCTTTTTGCCTTCGGAAATGCCTCCAGTCTTTGTGACATAGATTCAACAAGGTGTTGGAAACATTTCTCAGGGATTTTGGTCCATATTAACTTGCATCACAAAGTTTCTGCAGATTTGTCAGCTGCGTTTCCATGAAAATATCCCCCACACATATACACTACTATCAACAACCTGAACCGTTGATACAAGGCAGGATGGATCTATGCTTTCATTTTATTTAGCTTAAATTCAATAACTGTATCTATTTGTTGGAAATTTATTTACACCATATAAGTTAAGCTTAGCCCACTGAAACATTTTTCTAAAAGTAAACAAATATAAAGAAAATGGGATTTAGTCAATGATACACATATACATACAGTATGACTAGATATTTCTAGTGCTACTGCTAGTACTAGGATGTCTAGATATACATATAAGATACTTGTCAGACTGTTATTTTGCATGAATGAAGTCAGTTTTTGTTTGTTTTGAACAACACATGGTCATACACCTCATCTTTTTGTCCCTACCATCAGTCAAAACAAATGAGACCGATTGATGTAATCTGTCTTTATCTATTAAAGGAAAAGTACATGGACCTTATTTGTGGCATGAAATACGTTCCTAAACTCACCCTGACAATTTCGGAGTTACTTGAAGTGTATCAGGGGATATTTTAGATCCATCGTGCTGTTTTATGCTGCAAATATGGTCCAGGTTAAAAAAAAGGTACTTTTCCTTTAAACTCAGTGTTTTTTTTAATTCCCTGAATACTTTAATGACACCTGGTCTAATGATCTATTCTGCAGGAAACCATACCTGAGAACATCAAGGCTTGTTTAACTGATGTGAGCTGATCTTAAGAGCACACATTACTCCAAACTGAACTCATGCTGCTTTTTATTTGAGCATTTCCTTATTTGATCAACTATTTCATAACCTTATTACGGCACATTTGAAGTATTTTGGAGCAGGTGTAGCGCAGGGGAAGAGCAGTCGTCTATCAGCCGGAAAGTTGGTGGTTCGATTCCAGGCTTCCCCAGGCTACATGCCAAAGTGTCCTTGGGCAAGACACTGAACCCCACACCGCATGTCTGTGTGTGTGTGTGTAAATGTGACATGTAGTGTGAAGTGCTTTGGATAAAATATAAGTGCAGTCCATTTACCATTTGAAGGAAACGGAATGCCTGAGTTTAAAGAAAGCAGGAAACTGCTGATGTTGGAACATCAGCACTAAAACCTAAAGCTGGTAGATAGATGGAAATCACTTCTCCAAAATTCAGCAACAGTGTGACACGTCTCCTATCAGCTCCATATTGTCTCCCTCCATACCTGATTGTACCTGCCAGCAGCACCAAAGGACTCAAAGTGACGTACGTCTCTGCTCTAGTAGCACCTGTCCTTCTCTCCTTTTCTTCGAATCACCTCATCATAACCTCATCACCTCTGCATCTGTTTTCTGATTTATTCTTAGATGTTAATGGAGGTTTGTGATCTGCCCACACATCACACAGCGTATCGTTACTGCTTGTGGAGCTACAATTTCTCCACACATGACTGCATTTTAGATTGAATACTAAGCAGTGAATGAGCCATGTCCTGCTGCAATGCTACGCTGTGCCTTATGGCAGGCGGAAGAAGAAGTAGTTATTCATGTCCTGATTGTTAAGTTGTTTTCCACTGTGTTCGAGTTTATGATAATTGATTATATGAGAATTAGATTTAGATTCAGTTCTAAATAGCTGCTGTTTATGGAATAGATATTTCAGTATGTAACAACATAGCTCAAAAGTATCTATTTTATTTATAGATTATTTTATTTTTACATGTCCAACCAGTCTGCCCATTGTCCTCTGACATAAAAAAGGCTCGGCAAGTTTATTTATATAGCACATTTCATGTAAAAGACTATTCAAAGTGCTTTACATAAAACATTAAAGCATTACAGCAGGGTGCAGAAGAGGCATTTAAAAATGGGATCAAGCTTTAAAAAGGAAAAGTCCACGTATAGACAGAAAAGACAGTTTTGTTTCGACAACTTTCTCTATTCCGAAATATTCTCTGTAAACCCTAGAGAAGGTTGTGTGTAAAAAATCACAGTAGATCAGCAGTTTCTGAAATACTCAGACCAACCCAGCAACCATGTCAATTTCAAAGTATTTCTTTCTCATGCTTATGTTTGGTTTGAATCAATGTCAACATACCTAAATACATTGAGTTGCTGTCATGTGATTGGTTGATTAGCTATTTGTGTGAACAAGCAATTAAACAAGTGGACATAAAGAAGGAAGACTTGTTAATTTAAGATGATATAGATATATCTGCTGCAGCTTCTTTCTTTTTTAAAACCACATTTTCATTGGTTGTTTGATGCGTCGGTTCTTTCACAATCTCATATCCAGTGCTCTCACTGCAATGCAGACTGTTGGCAACTGTACGCTGTGGACATGATGTGGAAGCCTCCACAGTCTCAAGTGAGGTGTCGATCATAAGCAAATGACTCTGGTTGTATGTTGAAATCCCTGCCGGTACATTCAAATATGAATGATACGTGAAAGATGAGGCATAGCTGCTGAATAGTATCTGTCTGCGGGAATATATTGAGAGAACCATTGTTTTGGGAGGAAATTCTCACTGAACTGAAATGTTTATGTCAGGATAATATCAATCAGTGGATTTAAAAGAGTTTTTATCGAAGAGTTGCCATATATATAAGAGTTTTTTTGTTTTCAATTGTTAATTTTACCTGCAAATCACAAGAATTTCAGCTTTACCATTTGTTCATAGCACTTGCACTACTTTCTTATCACAAAGTTGTATAATCAAGCAGCTGACATTTGTCTTTTAAAAAATCAAAGCTGCAGAGATGTATATAAATTAAAGAGTCAGTCTATTATATCTCCTATATTATCAACAACATCTATATTATTAGATGGCAATGCACCAACAAGTAACAGGACTTCCATGTATGAAATATGCAAAAAGTGCCTTGTTGTATATCAATATTCTCCTTTTTTTGTGCAATATGTTGTGAAATAATACCTCTATCATTATTTCTTACGACATTATTCTGTTGCAAGAAGACAAACAGTATTATTTAATCATGGGCCAGCAGTGAACACAGCCAGGAAACTTCCCTCTTCTCTAACAACCAGCAGCAGCAGCTGATAGAAGAGATAAACCAACCAGCCCCTGTCAAAATAGAATATTTAGTCCCCCCCGTTTCTTTTCTTTTTTTTTTTATTTCCCATGCTACCCCACATTACCTCTTATCTCCACAGTTTACTTCCCACTGGAAGCCTGAGTATCCAGGATCTGGCTGTCACCTTTGTTAGCTGACCTCTCAATAAAACAAAAATGATCCTTTGTATGAAAGCAGCAGGTGTGATTCATATCTTCATCTGCTCTTTCTCCCAGTCTTGTTTGAAAAGCCTCTAGAGGAGTCAATTGGGCCTTCTGATGGGGTTCCTTAGAGAGCTACCGAGTGTGGGCATCAGTTTGAGGTGATGTTTGAGTGACAGCTTAGAGACACACACTTGTTGGAATGCCAGGCGGGAGACATTTAAAGGAAAAAATGTGCAACAATTGGACTTTGAGGCACTTGTCAAGATTTTCTGATGTCTTCCTTTTTTTATTTGTGACGGTGATATTTGCAGACAGGAGAACACCAGGGTGAGCAGTTTGATGTGTTTAATCAGACATGCGTTCAGTCTATTTGTTAATAGTTTTTCTTTTTGGGAAGTTAAGGAAATGATGCCTTAAATGGGTGTTTGGTGAATGAATTGCTTGTCATCGTTGTTGTATTAGCAGTGTGATTAAAACTTTTCTGAGCTTGCTTTGCCTTTGTTTCCAGTCAGCCTCATGAGTAAATCCATTAGTTTATGCGTGTGTGCATCTGCATGCCCCCCCCCCCAACATGCGTGCCTGTTTATGTGCCATTTTTGTAATCTGTAAATGAGCTTACTAGAACGCACATTTTTTTGATCCAGTACTTGCTCATTTTCTTTATTACAGCAGCATTTGGGATTTTTAGATTAAATATCATTTATCATAAATCTCTTCCGAGAAAAGGGAAATGTAAAACGCTTTGTCCGGTTATTATTTCCCAGAACAAAAGGGGGCCAGGCTGATAAAACCTCACATCGGTTTTCACCAGCCTATCAGCAAAGAGGCCGCAGTGTTTGCACAGGAGAGATTTCTCTGAGGTTTTTTTTTTTTTTTTTGCACATCAGAAATTTGTTTTACACTCGTGCTTAGCAAAGAGCAAACATGTTGAGCATGTGATGGTTGTGCAAATGTCACGCCGAGAATGAATTGCAGTCATTTATAGAAGTAAATTTGGAGTGTTTTAGGTAAAAAAAACAACTTAATAATCTTTCAGTGCAAATTCAATTGTAGGTCATTAATATGGAAATCATTTGCTTTTAACATCAGGATAAATACCAAACTATATTTCAAGTAACTGAATTTTGCATGTTGATGAACTGATGTCCTCAGTTTGTGATTCATTTTCACTTATAACAGTTTATTCTAAAACTCATTATCCTTTACTCAGAATCATCTGAACTCAGGGTTCTCTCCCCCTGACGCTCCACCTGGGGCTCCTTTGTGGTTGCCTTTGCTTGCCAAGCACTCTTATCACTTCCTAGTGTTGGTCTGGGTCTCCCTCTAGATAAAGATGGAGCCTTCACAAACCACATACTGGAAAAAAAAGGCAAAGACAGAAACGCAGGTGATGCTCATGCAAATGTCGGATATTTTTTCTACTTGCTAATATTCAGGTGATAACGGGACTGTGTGGCAATGATTTGTTTTTATCTTAGTCAAAAGTGCATTGGCTTTCCAAGAAAGTCTGAATAGTGTGCAAGCGTGAGAGCTGTGGCTGCACATGAGTCACACACATTCACACACACAATGAGGCCAGTGAGAAGCTGCTAAGTATGTGCCATGTTCCGTATTTGTGAATGAGCGGGTTGAACTTTAAATTATCGTATGTTATAAAAAAAATTAAAGATTAACACATTCCATGAATGCTATCAAAAGCGAAGGCTGCAGCGGGACATAAACTGGCGTTCAGATTAGATTTTACTGCTTTATTTTGCAGGGTCTGTGTGGGCGTAAGCGCCTTTTATGGCTCTGAACTGGTGAACTTGACACAATGCTCCTTTCCTCGAAGGCTCAGCCGTATCTAGGTTACTAGCGACTTTTTCTAGGTTTATTCAGCTTGAAAACAACACAAATAAGCGATAAATATGAAATCAGCTATAAATAAAGACATTAATGAGGTTTGTAAGGATATTGTTTGGACTAGCATCTAAGATATGATCATTTTCTTTTAACCTCATGTGCTGATTTGTGGCATTGCATTTGCAGATTTACATCTCTTGTTACAAACTGTACTTGTGTTAATCAAGATCATATTTGTGGACAGATGAAAAGGGAATTCCATTGATTTTAGAGTCAAGCCATTTAAACACACCAACTCTGCTCTAAGTCAACATATTCAGGATTTTCTGATGTTGTTTGAGGTTGAAGCTACAAAATGATGCATGTATGAGAAAATGAGATGAGTTTTTATGCAACATTAGCAACTGTTTCCTTATTTAATTTTAAATGCTTTAAAAAAAACTACAAGCCCCATACTGATCATATGAAATATTTCTAACTAAAGGAGATCATCAAGACCAGATTGGATTTATTCCAAGAATTTATTAGACTGCATTAGTTTTATCTCAGTGGCCTAAAATGATTTGTGCATACAGAATCGCAGATTTCAGGGTTCCTGGAGACAAACAAAAATTTAATAACAAAATGTTCTTTCAGCTTTCTTGATCATTTGAACTTTTGAACTTGAAAAAATGATGAAATCTATAATTTAATACATTTAAATGTCTGAGTAGCTTAACCTCATCAGATCATGTGAGTTCCCGTGAAGTGGGAGCCGGCCGTCACTGCTGCTCTGCTCAACAGGAGCGCAGCTACTTTACAGCAGCACTAGTGTTACCTTTGTTTCTCTATATATATCAGCCGTGAATGCATTATGCTGCCATTTTTACTGTTTTGGAATGGAATTACTGGGTTGTTTAGTAATGAAAACAGGTTTAAAGTTGATTTAGGAAACCTAAGTGGAGCAGGTTACAGTTGTTTCATGCATGCCGTTTCTGTATTTTGGTTTTGACTGATCAAAATGTGAGATTCCACCATTGTGATGATTTAATACTTTTCTATCAGGCTACTTCATGTGTCATTGTTCCCCAGATTTATCCAGTTTGTAATACAAATTATTGTTTTTCAATAATTTCAAGATATCTTAGATATCTAATTTAAATGATTTCTCAGGAGACATGTCTAGATTATCTTCTAAGGATGTTTAAGATTCTTTCCAAATGTACATAGTGAGCATGTTTCCATGCTATGAGAAAAAAAACCTAGAAAAAACGAATTTATGTTTGGAGGACTAAAACTGGACTTTTAGATTTATTATCTTGACTGAAATGATTTGAAATCAAAACTCGCAAAACTAGACTAACACAATTGGATAATGCGGTTTGAGGTTGAGTTCGCCTGCATGTACATGAGGGGCCTTTAAATATGGGTCATTGTGTAGAACCTGATAACAAACTTCTGGATACATTTGATTTGCCCCAGGTGTGTTGAAGCAGTGAAGCATCTTACACCTGTAGGACAGTGGCCTTTGAGGACCACGGTTTGTGATCCCTGATCCACACAGTGTATGTTTAACTGGACAAATGGGCCTCGACATGGTGCACATGCTCCAAACTCGAATCTTTCTACAAAAACCATTCCTGCTGGCCTGTATGATTAATGTGTGATTAATGACCACTGAGACAATTAAAAGCATGGCATCAGTCATACATTGGTGAATAACTCCATTACTTTCCTCTGAATGTATACTGAGACAAGGATGCTGGTTCAGTTGAATGGACAAATTAAGATATAAAGTAACCATGCATGCAACCATGCCGAATGAGATGTTCCCACAAACCACCTCCCACTCAAAATTGGTTTTGCCGGCATTTTTTCAAGTTGCTGCTGGGCATATTTTTGACTGACAAAAGGCACACCTTTATAAAAACAAACAAAAAAACAACCTCTTGCCTGTTTTTTTTTTTAAAGAAGTTATTTCCTTCATGATAAATACCAGGCAAAAAATACTAGGAAATAAACAAAAAGGGTCTTTTTCACTAACCAGCCTTATTTCTTCCCAAAATTCCCAGACTCCTTTTATTTATTTGCATATACAATGACAGAACCTCCCTTGGGTTTCAGTGCCTTTTTATGAAATAATCTCTTGTTAGATAAGTTTTAGCAGTTAACACATGTCCTGTCTTACTCTTTAGAAGACTGAGGTCCTAATAATCTTTCAGCCACTATAACATAAACCTATTAGGCTGTTTCTAAAGTTAATAAATAGAGGAGTAACTCGTTTGATAAGATTGTAATCTTGCTAGCTCGTTTTTTTTTTCTTCTTTCAACACACCACATTGAAACCTGCATTGTGGCAGCTTCTCCGTGTGTAAGTGTAAGTAAACTCTTACTATCTGGTCAGTAGGGAGTTTTGGCAGGAATGCTGAGGGACTGTTGCTGACGTAAACCACAATACAGGCAAAGCAGTGGCATGCACACATATACTCTGGTGTAGGGTTTTCATCCCCCTTGCTGCTGTGGGTTATTTGACTCAAGGGAGGCAGAGCGGGTACTGTAGTTTACTGTATATGCTGTTTTTGCTGACATCACCTGTAAGAAACCTTTTGGATTGATGCTTTGGTGTCCCTGTTTGTCCTTATGCTTCCCGGGTACATTCTAGGTTGTTGTTGTGACCAAAAATAAATCTTGCATGTTTATGGTAGTGGGCTCTAATAAAACTCCTGTTATTGCTCACCATACATGCCAAAAGAAAATAATTATTGATTGATTATTTTTATGTTCTAATCTTGGATGCAATGTCACATTTTCATCTCTTTTTAACCATCTTAGTCCCGTCCCTTTTTTTTTTTTTACAAATATTGCAGTACAGTATGTACACTGATTTCAGATGGCTATACGTCTATATTATGGATTTGCTTTTTATTACACCTGCCAGAGACTATTAAGTAGTGGCATAGAGATTTAAGGAACTGACTTGGGACTGGAAGGTTAGAGTCTGCTGCTGGGAAATAGTGAATGAGAAGAAGGAAAAGCCTTTCTGCAGTATATGTGAAAGCAAGACGAAAGTTTAAAGATGTTTATGCTTTAAATTTACATTTCTCTGAATCCTGCTTCCCCCCTCAAGTGCCTTTAAGTGATCCCTTTTCATCCTCTTCTTCAAATGCATGCAAAATACACATCACACAGCTTAAATCCAGGGGTGAAAGGGTTAAAAGCTTTCACTGCAATAAAGAGGGCCCGGCTTATCCCTGCGACTATTTTTAGAAACACACACACACACCAGATATGTGCACGTGCATGCATGGTGAACAAACAATCATTATTTTGAGTCTCCTCTGTTGATTCTCCTCTTCATGATTGAGCGGTTTGTTGCCTTGTGGATAAAAATTGCTCACGGGACAGGAGCATGCGCGACACAAACGCTGCCTCTTTTGTGATAGGTGCACGCGCCTCATCGTGGGTAATTTCAAGCCTTGTTGTCATGTTTTGCCTGCCGTCCACTTGTGCTAACATGCTGTTTCTGTCCTTAAAAAAGCCAATTGCTAAAATTGTGCCAGATTGCACAATACTCCTCTGCAGCATGTTCCCACAATGCCGCACCCACTCTGCCTTGCTGAACCTGGTGAACAGAGAGGAGGTTCTTGCCAGCCAGACAGTTCGTCAGCCCTGTCCTCCCATGTGCCACGACTTGGCTGAACTGTCCACCAGAGGACAAATCCAGGGGGTCTCTTGTGCAACAACTGGCCCCAAACATTCATAAACTCCACTTTGTCCTTGTGCAAGTGATGCACAGCCCCCACCTAATTCTGCTGCAACCTTCCCCCACCAAAAACAAACACCTAATCATGGTATTTATACAGGGTGATGTCCGGGTACATTAGAAAAGCCTTGTTTTTAATTGGTGTTGGGACAAAGGCGGCCGAGAGTGAACATGAGCTAATGAAAGAAAAGGGCACATCTTTGGTCTCTGTGTCTTTTGTCTAGTCCCAGCCGAGAAACGGGATACACTGTGTTCTGCCAACGAGCTGTCAGTGTCAATTACGGTTTACACGGCTGCCTCAGAGCCTCACCTTGTGGCTTTTGACATGGTGCTGGACACAAAGTATGGATGTCTGGCCAGGGCATCGGGGAAATACTACTGTTATGCAAGGGGATTAGAGAATGATCTTTGCAGGAACATAAAACATATGAACAAATGAGAGAGCCAGTGCAAAAGCTACCAGATATTAAACAGTGCACCTGTTAGGCTACTCTACATGCATAGCAGGTGCAGGATGACTGGGATCAACTGTGATATCGTGGGTGTTTGCATTGTAAAACCCAACTAGCTACTGAGTCTTTACAGCTACACATGCACTGTTGCAGCATATATATATATATATTTATATATATATATATATATATATACAGTCATGGACAAAAATATTGGCACCCCTGCATTTCTGTCAGATAATGCA
>JAPMNP010651421.1:0-10521 GCA_029874935.1 Atherina boyeri | reverse complement strand
CACCAGATCATGTGAAAAAGTTGAATGATGGGGATGTTTACAGACTTTATCAGTAGCTACATTTCCCATAAAATGGACATCATGTGAGTCTGCTTTTAAGATTTGTTCTGCACCGATATATGTGAACCTGCTATTTGAACTTATACTCACTTTTCAAAAGCCGAGGGGTGAAAAAAGTAGTGTAGAAAATATATATACTTTTCTGAATGTTCTACTTACACATGTAATACCTTTTAACAGAATGAATGAAAAATATAGATTTTCTGAAGTAAACTGTTTAATTTATCAACCTTTTTAAATTAACATACTTTATCGTAAAGTGAACTTAGTCTCTTTTCAAAGCCTGGACTGCATGTTTAAAAAAAAAAAAAGCTTATATGAATTGATTTTTTTCCCTCCCACCCCTATTAGATATATGCCACTCAACACTTAAAAAGTTTTTTTGTCTAATCTCATCTCACATTTTAAGGAAGATCAAGAGGGAGCAAGAATTGTGATGTGTGTGTGCTTACTTGTACCTTGTGTTTTGGGGAGAACAGTAGTGAGCATTTTCAAGACCAAAGATAATTTGGACCCATGTCAAACACCCCAGTCTCAAATTTATGATGACAACAAGAACGTGGCTAACAATCTCACTTTGAAAAAGGAAAACTGCTTTGCTCACCTCAACATAAAAAATTTTGTTCAGTTAATATACAGCAAGCATATTAAAAGAAAAGAAACACAATGTACTGTATTTCATCTGGCACTTTTATGGCTGCAACAATTTTTGGAAAACCAGTTTGTCAACTTGACCTCATTTTGAAAAATGTTTCAACAAATGTGGTACAATAACAATGAGCTGTCACTTCATTTTTACTTTAATTGTGAGCTGTCAATCACAACATTGATATAGATAAGAACATAAAACAGAAGAAAAAAGAGAGAATTAAAGTGAACATCTCACAATCAGAAACATGTGAAGCTCTTTGGAAGTGATTTTATGTTATTTTTTTACCAGTTACTTATCAGCATGATACAAAACAGCATTAGTGAAAAATGCTTTGTTTTTTAAGATACTGTTACATAAGCCCATATAACATCCTGAAGGAAGGGATCAATACTATACAATAGTGATGGCATCTACATCATGACCAATGAATAAAGAAAGGTTTATGTTTTGCTGTGAAATTTCTTCCTTTAAAACACTTTATTTTTTCTTAGTTGTTCAACAGTTTAATTGTTTTTTTTTTATTAATTGTTTTTTTTTTCTCTCAATCAATTCATTAAAAATCAGTAAAATCTGAAACTGGTGAAACAAAGTTGATTAATTTGTGATTTGTGCTCTTAAATGTCGTTCTGGTGGTCCTTAAAGTTTCAGGTAGTATATCAGATCTTTTAGAGGAAAACATTACTCCTGAAGCCCTGTACTTGCCATCTCAGTCTACAAATTTATCGTGTATAAATTGTTATGTTAAAAGATCATTTTTTATTGATAAAAGAATATCTTACAGTAAGCCACCTTAATGTGTTTTTTTCTCTCACTTTGATACTCGGTGCCCTGCCAAGTTATGTTATTCTTTCTTGCTGTGTGGGAGGGATGGGGGGTTTCAAATGTTTCCTGTTTTTAATGTAATTTGTCGTGAAGCAATTTGATGTACCATTTTATCAGTATATCAAAATGTCTAAATTGCTTTAAATGATGTCTGTAGTTTATATTTATATTCATACACAGCATATGAAAAGTTTTAAAAAACTGACTGAAACCGCTGGAAAACAACAGTTGTTGAATTCTAGTGCCTGAATGACAGAAAATCACTTTTTACAGTAAGCTCACTGACTACTTTGAATCCGTTTTGGTTGTTTAGAATTTTATCTTAATTAATTCGATTAAAACATTAGTTGAATCTAGGAGAATAAAACTCAAAAATACTCCTGTCCCACATTAATTTAGTCAAATACAGTCATGAATCATCATATCTCATCCCCCTTTTAATTAATGTCATTGATGTCAATAAGCTTGTTAATTTATGCATTCACATAGTTGACATTATTTACCTCTTGTCAGCTTTCCTTCCGGCTTCGGCTGCAGCAGCTTGTGTAGGAAAACCTGGATTGAATTACAGAGCTGATAGGCAGCATCATGGTTATCAGTTGGTAGGGGTTGTTCAACCACATAACCAGAAAATAACCTGGATATGTTGACCAAGCTTTGTAGATCAGGCTTCTGGACTCCAAGGCTCAAATTTGGTGTTTCCAATTTGAAAATGGACTTTGCCTTAATAATCCAGACAGAGTCACTTTGTTCCCTTTAGCAGTATGTTGTGAAATCGCCACATCTCCTGATCATCCAGTCGGGGCCATGCTGATGGCACAGTTCTTTGCAGACATCTAAAGACCACTGAGTGCTGATAAATATCAGACTTATGTGTTAATTGGTGTTTTGCCAATTGATCAAAAGACAAATTCAAAAATGATTTCCAAAGACTTTGTAGTCTGGCAAATCCGTTTTTTTTTTTCACATAGAACAGAAATAATTAATTGATAAAGGATTTATGGAGTAAAAATGCTGACTATCCCCTTTGTGCTGTAATATAAAGTGCTACCAGTCACATATGAAGTCATTCATTGATCTATAGAAATAAGTCCATCTCCTTATAGAGAATCAACTGTTACAGTATAGCTTTGTAACAGGTAAAAGAAAACGTCTTATGGGAGAACACATGAGAAACTGCTGCGTTTGTACAAATGGGGGACGTCCTAACTCGTTGAGCTATTTAGAAAGAACACCGATTGTTGACACAGCCTTAAAAAAGAAAAAAAAAACACTATTTACTGCTGGATTTTTATTTGTAACACAAATTGTTGACCATGCCGTAGCATCACATTGTAATTTCAGAGTTTTATATGCCTTAGAATTATGTTAAACTCCTCTGCAGTTTATTTCTTAAATATCAAGTGAAAGAAAACATATGTTGAACACGTATTTATTTATCTTATTTCCTTATTTAGCATTAAAAACAAATAGATTGCATGAAATACATATCCCTTTGTTTACCTTTTTCAGTAATAATGAAGATGACTCGGGTAGTAGGCTATTAAAAGTCCCTACCAGAACTCAGTCAGTGCAAAACCCCACCAGGTTTTTTCTAATTACTGCGCTACTTTGCTGCAGACAAATGTGGAAGGTGGGAGTAAATGGTAAATGGCTTCCACTTATATAACGCTTTCCAGCCGTACACCTACAGCCTCAAAGCGCTTTACATTGCAGACATACACCCATTCACACACTGATTGTCGGCAGCTGCCATCCCCGGCGCTAGCCTGACCCAACTGGGAGCAACTGGGGGTTCAGTGTCTTGCCAAAGGACACTTTGGTGGACGCAGGAGGAACCAGGGTTCGAATCACAGACCTTCTGGTACATGGGCGAACGCTCTTACCAACTGAGCCACCTTCCCCTATGGGAAGGGTCATTCGGCACCAAATCCCACCAGGTGTTCTATAATTACTGCTAGCGCTACTTTGCTGCAGCTGAGAGTGGGAGGTGGGGGTAATGAGTGCTCTGCTGGGTTTGGCAAGGGAGGGGAGGAGCTTCGCAGAATAGGAGGTGCTATGCAATATCAGCCATTTTGGCTCCATTTGGTGCCTTCCACTGGAGATTCAGGGATTTCTCAAATATACATGAAATAGTCAAAGCAAGTCTAGGGGTATGTTTTAAAAAAGGAAATGTCATGATAACATGATAAAAAGCTAAAAAAAAAGAAAAAAAAAGAGGAAATTTTACATCTTATGATAAAATTCACATAAAAATTTTGGGCCATGTTTTCAGTTAGTATCATTTAGTCGTAGTTGATCTCCTCTACCCCAGTTGTTTTCTAATAACTCCGCATAAGGCTGTTGGTAAATGTTTAACAAACCCACTTCAAAAACTAGACCTAAGTTTTCTGCATGAGTAACTTTGTTTACATGTATGTGTGTTGTGGTTCCCTGTGTCCTGGTGGTTCAGTGGGTTGGCCTGGCCCGTCATGCGCTAAATAGATGGATTCAACACATTCCTTCACTGAATGCTGCTGCTGTCAACGAAAACACATGTTTAAATGAACAGATGTTGTCTAGAACTGTTGCACAAGGTTAACTTCATTCCAATCTACACATACTGATTGGTTAAAATGCCAGTGCTGTATTAGATGTTATCAGCTAAACCTTCCCTGTAATCTCTCAGCTGAGCTCTGCGCAGCAAAAAGTAAAATATTAATATTTTAACGATCTGCAAAGTAAAGGGAGGCCCTCTCCAATTCAGCCCTCAGTAACCAGACTATGTCATCATTTGTGTTAAAACGCTATCTTTCCACGAGTTATTCAACCAGAACTTTGGCATTGAACCCCCAGTTCAAACTGAAATGGGTCAGTGCTGGTGGCTGCTAAAAATAGAAGATTATCAGTGAGAACAGAATATCACAATAATTGGCAAACAAAGCTCACAAGTTGAGTGAATATTGTTAATTAGTTATCTCTAACCTTGTCAAATAATTCTGAAATGACTGACTTTAGTTTATATATTATATATTTTATATCTGAAATGACAGCATCCGATTTCTAAAATGAGGACAAAACTCACATTCCCCATCTTTTCCAGTTTCCCTAAACAAACAAAAATCAAGCTTTATATAACTGGCTGTCCCAAATTTAGATATGTTTCACATTGTTATGAAGATAAAAAAAAAGAAAAAAATAGAAGCTGTTGTGCCTTTTAGATATTATCCATCTTTTGTTTAAGCCTTAATTGCACAAATAAGTATCGCATAAGCAATGTGAGAAACTGAAACAGGCTAATTAAATCTGTTTTTTGCTTCGTGGTGCATTAAACAAATCCTGCAGTGTTTGTTCTCTTCCATTAATACCAGCGAATCTTACTTTAATTGTGAGTCGGGTGGGTGTCGTAGGTGGAGAGAGAAGATTGATGGTGTGTACGATTCTGCGACAGAAGCTGAGAAGCAAAGTGAAAGAGAAAATCAGACGCTGAAGAGTGTGTGAGAGAGACACAGCAAAGGAGAGATGATGGGGGAGGGGAGGGGTATCTGTTTCCGTGGCAACATTGGCTCTCTGTGAGCTGTTTTTTTTTTTTTTCCAACTTGTGTGTTGTTCTAGCATATTTTGTTCTTCTATCAGTTAAACCATGAGGAAAAGATCTTTCTCGCTGGATTTACAAGTCTTATGTGTGATCATATGTTAAACAGAAAACTGGACTAATATCCACTCACCTTTCTTTCAATTTACTCAGAATATTATTCTGGTCATTGTGATGACATCTGTGGTTGACAAATTCTGTTTTGCCAAAACAATAATCCAAGCTGCAAAGTCATTCAGTTTATTATTTACATATGTATATATATTCTTTCTCTTTTTTGTTATTTCATAGACAAAACAAAAAATCTGATTAAAAATGTTTGGTAAATTCATATATTGAACAAAATGCCTTGAAAGATGATAAAGGATCTTGCCTGAAACACTTCTGTATAAGGAATTTTTGATCTCAATGATACATGTCTTTAAACCTTATGTATGTTTAAAGCTGTTTGTAAAATTCCCCTTCATATTGTTAATTGTGATGTTTATTCTCTGGTCTTTTTGTTGTTATTTTTTCCCCTCGATGAGGTTGTTTGTGGCCTCACATTCCAAACATAATATGACCGTACATTTTTAAACACAGCTCCATGGTAACATGATACCAGTCACAAAGCAGAGCTCCGTTTCTTGCGAGATTCAGATTTGCCATTTTTATTTGTTTTATTTTGAAGACATTAATCAGATTTTTTCATTTTCTTTTCCAGCCTTTCCCTGGTTTGGGATGGACATTGGTGGGACTCTGGTCAAACTGGTGTACTTTGAGCCAGTCGATATAACTGCAGAGGAGGAACAAGAAGAAGTTGAAAACCTCAAGTCCATCCGCCGCTACCTCACTTCAAACGTGGCCTATGGTATGAATGCACACACGTGCACATACTTTTGTCTATCAACTCGTAGTGTGTCTTTTGACAGCTAAAGTCAGATCAAAGACACTTCCCTGTAAGATACCAGGACATGCTGTATTCTACTGTGTATAAATGATATTTGGAACAGGAGATTTTTTAGAAGGAACGTTTACTCTACAGGTGAACTTAGATCTGAAGATTCTTCCTTCTTGTCTCAGGTAAAACAGGTGTTCGTGACGTCCACCTGGAGCTGAGGAACCTGACCATGTTTGGCAGGACGGGGAACCTTCACTTCATCCGCTTCCCAACACAGGCCATGCCTCGTTTCATTCAGATGGGACGGGACAAGAACTTCTCCAGCCTGCACACCACACTCTGCGCCACGGGAGGCGGGGCGTACAAGTTCGAGAACGATTTCAGAACAGTGAGTTGATGATCAGTAAAAATAATCTTAACTGTTTTGATAATGAATCAAAAGAAAGTCATTTCAGAGTTCTAGTATCGCAAATTGAAAAGAAAAAACCTGTTGTCTTTCGTTCTGATATCTTTCTGTTTTTGACAGTTGGTGATACAAGACATGACATTTAATTGTGTCTCTTAGACATTTAGTAATTAGATAACTACTCAAGAAAATAATGAGCGGCCTAATTCAGGGCTGTTTGATTTAAGTCAGGTGCGTTGGAGCAGGGAAACATTGAAAACCTGCAGGACTTACGGCCCTTGTGAGACCAAATTGAATAGCCCTGGCCTAAGTGATGCTGAAAAAAAAATCATTACTTTCAGCTCCAGTTACCGATGATGCTAACCGACATCTGCTGTATTTGCATTATACAGTTTTAAACTTCTGCAGTTATTATCTAATTTCAGAAAACCCTCTTGTCTGAGTCTGTCACCATAATCTTTTTTTTTTCTGGGGATTTTTCGAAAAGCTCATGTTTAACCAAGTTCAGTGACCCAGTATACAGTGCAGTCGGATCAATGAACTCTCCCATGGCGCTCATGCAAACTAAACTCAGAATTGCTTTAAAATCCCCTTTAAACAATGTTTTCACTTTAAATTTACTAACCCCTTTGTTAGTGTTAAAAAAAAGTGTGCTTCTCGATGCCGTAACCAACCTCCGTTGGGGCTGCAGATGGCCGATCTGGAGCTGCTGAAGCTGGACGAGCTGGACTGCCTCATCCGTGGCCTGCTGTTTATTGACCGGGTGGGTTTTAATGGACACCCAGAGTGCTACTACTTCCAGAATCCATCAGACACCCACAGCTGCGTGAAGAAACCCTGCAACCTGGATAACCCCTTTCCGATGCTGCTGGTTAACATCGGCTCCGGAGTCTCTATCCTGGCCGTGTATTCGGAGAACAACTACAAACGGGTGACCGGGACCAGGTGAGGAGGGCTGGCAGCTGTTTGTACACATGTGCACACAATATTATTCAAATATCAACCGTGTTAATGAGATGGGGGTTAAAGATGATGAAGAGGAGGATCTTAACCTTTTATTGCCTGACTCGAGAAATAATGAGCAGGAAGTTACATACATCATTTTGAGCTGAAGTCTTCACTTGGTCCTGTGACAAAATAAAAAAAATTAAAAATAGAACCGAAAACAACAAAAAAGGTAAAGAAAAATCATTTGAATATGTGTACAGTTCATGGACCCTTTTCTTGATGTATGCATACATCACTCACATATACCCCCACCTGCTCAGCAGTGTAGAATAATAAAGTGATCTATAGTGATCTATCATTTGTTTGTTTACATGGTGGAGAGATTTGATACGATCGTTATGCTTGATTGTCGCCATTCAGTGTCAGAAATGCCAATGACGGATCTCTGAGATCCACTTGTAGACGGTCAGTGCTTGTTCTGTCTCCTGCTTCATGCATCTTGATTCTTACCCCGGCAAGGTCAGCTGGTTTGGCCTCACAATTACAGCTAAAGTTGTTTCAGCCGCAATAGGTAATCAGAATAACTTTTGCCAATCTCTAATAATTCGGTTTTCTTCAGCTTCTTCTGATCCACCTCTTTACATGACCTTTTACTAGAGTTTAATGATGACTTGCGCTGGTCGGGTAAATATCAACATGCAAAAATCTTCTTCTGCACTCCAGGGTAGGTGTGCAGGCACACATGACGTATGCATAAATGACAAAAATCATCTATTTTCCTGCAATATGTTTGAATTATTGTTGTGCAAAAGGTATCCATCGGGGGGCAAATGACGAGTATCACATTGTACACAACTGGATTTTATTTACCATGGTTTTTACCATAAAGTGATACAATACATTTCAGAAACTATGTGTATCAAATATGACATACACGGTGTTAAGCCACAACAAGTTTCCACCTTTGGTTTCACCGTTTAAAGTACTGGTTTAAATTAGCAAAACAGAAAGGGTCAGTTTTGGGAATCAGGTCTCGATAAGGTGAAAGCAGAGGGATTTCATTGATATGTTGGATGAATGATTTTAAAACTTAAAATGATTTCAAGAATTAGTCGCATGTTGCTCTAACGTCAACATTACGTCACAACTCAATGAGTCTTGGATGTCGTCTTGCCGAGTGAGTATGTGCAAAAGAGGATCGGTACTGAGACCTGTTATCGTTTCAGTAGATCTGCTAGATGAGTGAAGTGTCACATTCTCAGGTTTTTGGATTCCTACAATAACAATTTCACTTTGTGTACTTTAGCACTTATGCAACAATAGGACTCGATGTGATTAGATAGCAAACTGTAAGAATAAGTACCTTTTGCATTTATTGGTGTGTTTTTATTTTTTCAAACTTTATTAAACTTTAAACCAGCTGACGGGCCACTGTCACATCTTTGTTCAGCTGATAAACTAATCCAGCCGCTCAGGTCACACAGTCAACGTGTGCGTGCTCATGTGCTGCCATAGTACACCACTGATCATTTGTTACGTCCTTGTTGTTATGAAAATAGCAAGAGAGGCTCCTCAACGTTACATCAGAGCCTGTCTGTCTGTACTTGCGCAACCATCTCTGTCAGAATCAGTTGGACTTTTAGACCGTCAGAGAGCTCTTTGGGGGAAAAAATTCTTAGCTGCAATTTTATTCATATAAACCATTTTTCTTCTGCCGTATAATCCATTCTCAATACCACTTCCATACATCTCTCCGAGGGCTGAGTGGGAGGGCTTATGTGTAAGGCTAGATATAGTATCAGGTTTTGGTTTGTTTCTGCAAGTGAAAAAAATGCAAAGACCCGTTTTTATCAATGAGCTCTGAGGCATTTATTTTCTAAACAGCTTGTTTTCTCCTCCCATTTCCATTCATCATCCAGGCGTGTATTTTCAAGTATATTTGCATCACTGTACTCATGACCCAGGAAGGGAAACTTGTTCAGAGGTCAGATTTGTATAACTGAACTAGCTCTAAGAACCGATGACAAAAGTAAACCTGAATCATATTACAGGTCGTAAACAGTAACCTTATGTAGTTTTGTTTGTTTTTATCTCCTTGCCGTTTTATTCCATTATTCCCCAACTATTCCTTTTTTGTTTTCTTGTCCCTCTTGTCTTTTAGTCATTCTCTACATTCAACTTTTCCCTTTCCCAGTGCTTTCTCTCACATTGTTATCTTTCTCTTGTAATTTCTCCCTTCTCCTTACCTCTTGAACTCATCCTCTCCCTGCTGTATTTTCAGCTTGGGGGGTGGTACATTCCTGGGACTTTGCTGTCTGTTGACGGGCTGCGAGACGTTCGAGGAGGCGTTGGAAATGGCCAGCAAGGGTGACTCTACAAACGTGGACAAACTGGTGAAAGATATCTACGGGGGGGACTACGAGCGCTTCGGCCTACAGGGCTCTGCTGTCGCATCCAGGTGGGCGTGATGACGTCGCCAGCTTTTATTTCAGATAGACACTAAATACTTTGAACATTTATTTAGTGTAACCATCATAGATGTTGTTTTAGTTTACTTTCAGTTGGCTGTAACCGATGTACTGTAACAGTTCAGCACCTGTGAATAATGTATTTCACATAATCATTCATGAATCATGGAACCAGAAACACCAGTCATAAAAATGTAGAATATCTGCCTTGATTTCAGCATCACTACTTGGTTACATAACTGACTTAGGTTTTGCCCTGAAGTACATTTTTAATCATTTTCCTTCTGTAAATGATACAGAGAAGTAATGAATCTGTCGGAAAATATACAGCTAATTAAGTAATTATTCAAATCATCAAGCTTGTTATGTAAAGTGAATAAAATTAGCTCAGAAGCCGCAAATTACCAGCTTCTCATATAATAAAAATATAAAATGTTTTAAATCTGCTGAAAATTTTATACAAGCTGCAGAAGATGTATACCAAATAAACCCTGCTGATTGTTAAAGGTGCCATATGTAAGAATACTGTATTATCTTTATTTTAAGTTATCATTAAATGGTGCTGATATGTTACAAGATATTAAAAAATGATGTTCATTTTAAATACTTCTATCACTGACAACCGTAATTTAGCAAGGAAATTCTCATTTCAAAAACAGATTTGCAGCCCCCAAATTATGTTATTGTTTACATTTTGTGCTGATATTTGAT
>JAPMNP010651346.1:0-14114 GCA_029874935.1 Atherina boyeri | reverse complement strand
TAACCATGTTCCAAAAATCCCTCACACCAGTACATTACGATATCATGAGGTGGAGGGTGGCAATTCTACCAGAAGGACATACTGTAATGCCCAATTGGGGTCAGGCTCCAGGTTTCAAACTGTAAAGTATGTGTGGTGTCACATACGTTCTATGAATAAATTCAAGGTGAATTTGTTGATGGTCAGGATTCTGAGACGAGAGTTTAGCCATTATCCCAAAGAACCTTCCCATTCAAAGTTAAGGCTTAAATCTGGTATATCAGCTAGCCAGAATGAATCTAAAGTCCCTTCAGAAAATGATGGCACAGCTTTGAAAGTGGACAGTTTGAGTGGAAGGACAAGATTCTCTTCTAATTCATGCCATGCTGCCTCTTCTTCATTATCATACCAGTAGGTCAAAGGATGTAGTGTAAAAGCCCAATGATGGAGCCAAACCAACTTTATTAAAGCACTTTACATCAGGAGCTACTGTACAAAGTGTTGGGCCCGATGATATAGTTTAAAGTTAGGTAGTGAAAGTCCGCCATCAGACCTATCCCTCTGCATTGTAAGTCACTTGGTGGTGGCGTTTATCTTTCCAAACAAATGTAGTCATCAAAAGCTGTAATTGGTCCCAGAAACAGACTGGTGAAATTGAAATTCTCAGAGGAATTGGTAGAGTTGACCAAGTTTCAACATCAACAAAAACCCTCAAAGATGCAAATTATCAATACCCAGCTATCAAACTTGTTGACTACTGATACTTCTATTGGCAGTGATGCTTCTCTCATCAGTTCATTTAAGGGTAAAAAGCCGGATTTTGTCAAGTTATTTTGTATCTTGAAATGTCACCAAAACCTTTAAAAACAGATCAAATATTAGGTATAGATTGTTGTACATTTCCGATATATAAAGACTGTCATCTGCATACAAGGAAATGTAGTGTTTGGTTCCATACAGAGTAATGTTATTTCATGATGAAATTGTTCGAGCCAAGGGTCCTGGAGAAAGTGTAAATAGTAGACAGCTTAAGTGGCAGCCCTGTCTGGTACCTCCAGCTATGTTAAACAGGGATGGCCAACTTCTTCCTGTCAGCATCATGGCTGTAGGGTTAGTATACAGCACCAGATCGTCTTTATGAAATATAGCCAAGACCAACGGATTACAACACAACCATAAACACTTTCACTCCAGGTGGTCGAATACGGATTTGATGAAGCCGGTCAGAAATAAACAGATTAATTTGGTCATGTAGGACCGGGGCCGTCGTGCCAACAGTTTGGCGTAAATCTTAATATCAGAATTAAGCAGAAGTGATATAATCGCTATATTCACATCCCTAAAAACATTGCCTTGATCCAAGGAAGCTTGAATCATGTCAAACATTAAAGGGCCTAAGCTATCCCAAAAAGTGATGTAAACTAATGAACATGTCTTATACGTCTATAAATTGTATTCATTTCTATCTTTTGATGCCACCATAACAAAATGATAAAGCAACAAAGTCAACAAAACATCCATCCAAACAAAAGATCACCTCTACACTATCGACAGTAGATAAATACTTAGTATTAACTGGATTTCTCTTGGATAAAACAGATGTGAAAGGTTACAGGACCTATACCTGGACTTGAAACATAAATAATATTGTAACGGCGAAAATAAATGAAGAAACAAGACCATATATCTGAAATTAGCTACAGTTCCTTCTACAGAACATGACCTGCTGATGACTTAATAAAACATTATCTTTACGCCAAGTCAGTCATGTTTGAAAAGTGAAGTTATCCATCGAAAAAGTTTATGCTGAACTTGCCACGCTGTGCTATGTGCCCTACCGAGTCCTTCTCAATTCTAAAAATGACACTGTAACATTTATTTTTGATGTTACGTTAGACATTACCAGAATTTCATCCAGTTACTGAGCATTACCTTTACTTCAGCCCCCTTGGTGTGTTTGCTCCTTTGATTGCAACATTTTTACAGCTGCTTTGCAGGCTGTGGGCCTATATGAACATTAATTACATTTCATTTTACTTTTACTAAATGTGTTCTCTTCTTTTCTTTAGAAACGCTCACTGGCCTTGGACCCATCCAACATTCAAACCCCCAAAAAGCAAAAGCTCTCAGACCAGTGTCTGCCCCTGCAGTCCCCCTCTCACTCAGACTCTGGCACAAATGGGGCTCATAGCTCCTCTAGTCATTCTAGTAAAAGTGAATTCAATAAAACCAGCAATCCTCTTCATGCGAGCCCTAACGGTCTGTATTCACCACACAAACTCAACACGTCATCTGCTATATCCAAGCTGGAGAGGACGGAACCAGCTCCCACTGTACCCAGTCCCAAACCACCACAGAATGACACCTCCATAAACAATGGCCAGCACAAAAAGAAAAGGTCCAAAAAACACAAAGACAAGGAACGAGAACGCTTAAAACCAGACTGGATAGAGACCAGTCCAGACCTGAAGCAGAACCAAGAAAACCTCAAAGGTAAATTCCAAAAAAATGTATAAATATGCTCTCATCTTGAAAGTATTGCCACACTTTTTTTTCAAACCTATTTTGTCAATAACAGTTTATTGGCAATTAATCAGTGAGATTACTTTTCAAGGCTTTTATAACCTCCCCAAGTTTCAGTTATAACTGTTTCTGGAAGCCCAAGGGAAAAAAAAAAGTAATATCATTGAGAACAGTTAGACCTAACACTATGGCTCTCTAGTCTGTTGATGATTGACTGTGGAACAGCTGGCTGACCCACGGTCAAGCGAGTCAGCAGGCTGCATTACCTCCTACTCTGTGCTGCTGACGTCACTGCCTGCCTTGGATCAGATCTCTTATCATACACAGCGCTAAATGATTCAGTCGGCCTCGCTATGATGGGCACATTATCACATTTGCATTGGCAAACTGCTGTAACCTTTTGTCCAACATATGTGTGTGTTTTTTTTTTCTATCTGCAGACCATGAGGGAGAGAAAACGCCTATTATTCGAACATCAGCAGAGGAGCTGCCTGACTATTTAATGTAAGATTAAATACATATTCATGTAATATTTCCAGAAATGGAAATAATTGTCACTACAGCAACAGTCCAGATCAGTCATTTAATGACTTTCTAGATTTTCATAGTCCCATGATTGGAGAGAAAAGAAACTAACGTGTCCCTTTAAGGATAAGGTTCAGCTTCCAAACATTCAGATAAACAGAGGGAAGTAAAGACCTGTCTAAATAAGCTGTCACGAAGCTTCGCAGAGAGTTACAATGAAAACAAATGATCTTGTGCCTCACATTTATACATATGGTCAACACATCGCCCTGTTAATTCAATGATGTGCCAAACCTATCAATTCACTGATATACAGTGCCATCTACTGGAAGGACTGGGAAACAATCTGCTTTTAACAGCTTAATGTTTTCCGTTTCAGAAAATACAGCACCATAACAGCACGGGAGCAGCGTCAACAGTATAATGATGATTTCTGTGCCGAGTATGATGAATACAGAGCTCTTCATGACCGGATTGGGGCTATCACAGAGATGTTTGTTCAGTTGGGCTCAAAGATCAACACTCTCTCCCCAGGAACACAGGAATACAAGGTACTGTCTGTTCTGGGAGTCTAATACTGTATATCTGCTTCATCTAGTAAAATACCAGCCACATAAAAGGGATCAGAAGCGCTTAAACACTTTCTTTTGTCTTTTTTTTTTCTCAGCTCATGGAGGACCAAATACTACAAAAGTATCGAAAGTATAAAAAAGTAAGATTCTAATTTAACGCATCACTTCTAGCATTTGTCCACTGGACTTCATGCAAAAACATTTCAACCTTTAAGATTAAAGGGATTTAAGAAAAGCAGTTTAATTCACCCATTGCTCCATATTGTACTACATGCACAGATACCATATGCACATCTATCATTTACAGCATCAATGAAGACTCATCAGTGCGATGTTGTTGCTGGGAGTATTTTGGCGCAACAATTTTAAAATTTGTTTGGTATTTGAAATAGTCTCTTACAAAAAAGCACTTAAGAAAGTAGCATCAGGTTAGATTTTGTATTATTCGTCACATCTCCTTAACATATCATCCAAATATAGTTTTGTTCAAACAAGAGATTTGGCATCTTCATGTTGAACCCATCTTTCAGTATTTTTGGCATGATATGTACGGTCGAGTCAATGATACTTCCCTGCAGTAACCACATTTCATAGATGTAATCTGTAAATATAAAACAATGAATATATAAGAAGTTTGTGAAGCTAGGAGATTTTGGTTAATAGAAATTGAAACACCAAAGCAAGACTCGCATTGACAAAGAAAATAAATGCAGCAGTACCGTCTATCCATTGTGATTTGTATTATTTATAGCTCACAATGGCTTTTTGTTTTGCTTTTCTTTCTTCAGAAGTTTCCTGGGTATCGGGAAGAGAAGAAGCGATGCGAGTACCTCCATAAGAAACTGTCACATATTAAAGGCCTGATTGCAGATTATGACCGAGCACAGGGACTTTCCTAGTAACTGGCCTCTGCCCTCTGTAGGGTATAACACAACTGGACCAAAAGACTCCTTATGGATCCAAAGACTGCGCAGCTGGGTCCAGAAGTCGCTGAGACACTATTCACTTTACTCCTCAGTGTTAATGGAATCGAGGAGCAAGGCTCTTTTTCGAAAGTGGGCTGAGACCACCTACTCGTGATCAAATGTTACCCTTTAAAACTTGTTTTCAGCTCTAATTATGGCTGTAAAAGCTGGATTCTGTCCTGCTGTAAAATGTTAAGATGACCCAGTGAAAGCTGACAGATGCGATCCTTCCTGCCTAACAGCTCAACTTTTAATTATATCCTTTATCATGTCAGAACAGGAAAGTATTCATTTCTAAGTATTAAAGTGATGGTACAATCAATCTTAAGGGTAGAAAAATGCTACTAAAGTCTTTATATTTAAATACAAAGGGTTTTCTTTGTTCGCTTTTTGCTGACTAAAAGCTCAAACTATGGTAGAACACATTCAATCACATCAGTTATTAGTTTCTTATAATAAGATCATATTAACTTTAATGAGATCATGTCATTTAGCAGTGCAAGTCTGCTCTATCCAGATACAAACTGATAAAATCTGTAATATGACATTTTAGTTTGGTGAGACAAATAGCCACCAATATTTCTGTAAGCTTAGACCTGAACTGGTAAAGAAGCCGAAACGTGAAGTTAGAGTACTTCAAAACATGCTACAGAATCTATGGTTAGAGCCAGCGTCTTTTGGGCTTTTATCATAAGGAATTTTATGTAGCTGTCTGCCTACGTCCTGTTTCATTTCTAAGAAATGTTGGAATGCCACAAAATAACTCCTCAGTTCTTTAAAGCTGGTTTCAAGAGCTTGTGCACACTTTGTAGCCTACAGTACCGAGAACTGCCTTTTTATTATGTAATGAAAAAACCATTATCAACTCGCTCATCTCTCACATCTTCTGGTTCTAGGTTTACTACATATAATAATCATGCTGTGTTTACGCTGTAGATGAATGACTATGAACTTGGTGAAGCAGTTCTTTAATTTGCATGTAGTTTTAAAAGCTTACAGGGTTTTAATCTTGGCAATCGACAGTTTCTTTTTTTCTAAAGATGATTTTACTGTGGTTGTGTTCTGGATGTTTAATGTAGAGTTTGGTTAAAAAAAAAACACAGTGATTCACTTCAGTGAGTGTTACTTTGGATTTTATTTGGCCGAATGTACAAGAGATGCCTTTAACAAATTGGAGTGTGTCATTTAAGCTCAACAGAATAAGTGTGGGGGATGATGGCACTGTGGGTGGCTCACTTTGATTCAGCGGGGTGTGAGGAGCAGGGTGACCTGCTAAATGGGCTTTTAGCAAACAGGCTTGTATCAGAACAGCTACGTCTGATCAACTACAACATTTAGTAATTTTATTTCACTTTAACCGGCTGTAACCCCGATGTAGGGGTTCGCTGAATATTTGCATCAGTGTAGCAGTACTCACAACTGTTGTCTTAATGATGGCTTAAAATGAGAGAATGACACTATATTTGCCTTGATGTGTACTGTATGCCAGACATTTCCATGATTCTGGTGCCCCTGTTGCTAAATGTTCCTGGTTTAACCTGCACAGTTCAAAGTGCTCTCAGATCATTTCTGTAAATGTTTTAGTTGGAAGGAAATTCCAGTTACTGTGTAGTTGTGCAGCAGTTCTGTGTTGCTTTTGTTTTTGCCATGTATGTCTTAATATTGTACTGTTTTAGCTTCATTTGTTATCGTATTGCCTTTCGGATAATCATGAACTGTACAGGAGTTTATTTCACTGTTCACTTCTCCCAAGCACCACTATCAAAAGGCAGAATCCTTGCAGGAATCTATACAAAACTAGGTGCTTTGCTTCTCATAATATCTCAGTTCAAATGGTGGTTTATCGTCACATATTAAGCAGCCCTTTTGCAATCAAATGAACTTTANACTTCTTGTATGTTTGAAGGAATTGAGACCTTGCAGAGTTGCTCTGTCTTAGCACATATGAACATGTCCAAGAAAGGAATATTTATCAGCACTGACTACTGGAGAAATGATAACTGTGAGCCCAGGAAGTGTTCACCACTTCTGAGCATTAAATATTGCCAAAGCTGGAACAGAGAGTTTCTTAAAGCTCTGGTACGCCATCATTTTGTTTATTGAAAATCTTCTCAGGATCTGATCTGTTTGTGTGTATGCATTTTAACAAAGATGTGCATATGCATACACCCAACTTCAAATATGATCACTTAAGAGTGCCTGGAGATGCCTGTGTTTTGTTTTGGTACTTAAGTTAAATGGTGCTTTGTTCAGTTGGATTAAAAGACAACAGCGCAAAGTTATCCAAAATAATTTATTAGTATTTTTGCATATTTTGTTTGCATTCAAAACAGAGGTACTGAAACAGTTCTGATCATCAACAATTTCACAGTGGGACATCATTTAGATGACACGTCTTTACATTTATTATTTATTTAAAAAAACAGCTTCAATTTTAAAGGGACTCCCATGTAACAAAAATCAGGTATCAGGGGTGACACTTCCTGGGAAAAATTTCAGACTTATCACAGTATGATGAGAATAAATGTAGCATTTGGGCAAATGCATTTTTTTTCTCTTTTTTTGGAAAATCAAACCCCTAATGAAAGCATCTTTTTTTTTTTTTAAAGTACCAATTGTCTTTTTTTTCCAAGAAGGTAGCAGGAGCAAACTACTGAAGGTGCCTTTTCATTCAGAAAGCAGTGATTCATGTAACGATTATTGGTTCCTTGGAAAAGAAAAGAAAAAGAAAACTTGGGCCAGCTGTATTTGCAAACTGTAGTTTAACACTGTTGCCACTTTTTAAAAGTGCTTTGTTTATCTTTTGTTTTTTTTGGAGGGGTATAAAATTAATATCAGATGCCTTGTAAAATGCACAAACTGTATTGGCACTGGCATATTTAATTAGAACTTTTTTCCAATTACAAAAATCTGACCTTATAAGATTTATTGCTACTTATTTTTTGCTTACATTAGCTGTAGTAACAGTAGTCAGGACTTTAATATTTAAACTTCCAGACCAGCAAATGGTTTTCACATTTTTCATGGGTGTGCTTTGACGGTTTGTTGGTACTGGAAAAAAACAAACAAAAAAAAAAGAAAACACACCAATGGAAATGTGAAATCAAACATTTTTTTCTGCTGCAGATTACTCCAATTTATTATCTACTTAGGAGAACAAATTTCCTTATTTATTGCTTTGTATGTTTGTTCTTTTATGGGATTTATCTTTGCATAGTTTGTTCGTTCTTTTCACAGCGAAACTTAAAGTATCGTGAAAGGGAAATTGAATCTATTTTTGCAACTTTTTTTTGATGGTGGATGCTTTATCATGTCATCCTCTTGAGAAAAGCTTTCAAAACAAAGTGTATTGTTGTCTCAGTGAAATAGAAAATAAAGCTCTTCAATTCTACAAGGCTTCTGTGTCCTCAAGAGGGCGGTGTTGTTCTAATGCTAAAAGTGATCCACAAACGTCAACAGTCCTGTCAACTAACACAACTGATCATTTTAACTTTTCAGACAACTGCAACAGTGGAGATATTTATTCAGCACCTGTTCTTCCAGTTCAACCCAAAAACTGGATATTATCATTAACACATGATCATTACACACACTGTCAGCTCTGAGGAGTCACACTCTTGTATAGTTTTCAAGGAAAAGTTAAGGTTTGGAGTTTTACCCTCACATACTCTTATCTTGGTCATACAGATTAAAGCACAAAAAATAAAAATCACTCCTCAAACAAATTAAATACATAATTAAGTCATTGATCAACACATTTGTGTCTACAATCTTGAAAATACTTAATCAAAATGCAGTAGATAAATTTCAATAATCTATTAAATTTTCTCAAAGTTAAAATATCTATTCATAGCCAAAGTTCAGAATGCACATCAAAAGACACGAAGAAATTTCCACACTTTTTCTCTTTGCTTCCTTTTGGCTTAGAAGCAATAGACTCATAACTCATCACTTGAATCAACTTAACTTTTAGCAGCATTTTATCAGGAAACGTTGAGTATAGCAAAGGCAAAAGACTCAAAAGTAAAAACCACTACACAGATGTACACCTAACTTTATCAACAGCAGATACAAGAATCTGCTTCAGAATAGAGCCCTTATCATTAACAGTACTTGCAAAAGTATTAGTTATAAAACTGTTGGTGTTGTAGAAGACAGGAATGTTGAGTTGAATGTAGAAAAAAACTCTTCCTGTGGATTTTGTAAATTGTAAAAAACAAACTATACAAAGTTTTTTTTTTTTCCTTTCAAAAAATTTAAACTGAATTCATATCTGATATACAAAACTATTATGTTAAGTTATTCCAAAGACCGTTTAAGCATGTTAAGTTATGTCTGCTTTAGGATTGGTGTAAAACATTAATATTACTGAGCTTCAGAGGAGCCCAAGCTTGTTAATTATGGTTTAATCTTCAAGGTGGGTTGTGCAAGGGTCACAATGCCAATCAGGGAGGAAATCAGCCCACAACATCCAACCACTCCAGCATTTGACTTGTAAATGCCTAGCTTGTCTAAGGGAATGAAGAGATCACAAATGTTTTTCACGGTGTCCAAGGCAACAGCTGGATGGGATTTTAGGGTTTCTAAAAGCAGGAAAACAAAAGCATCCAACTGAGGAATGATAACTTCAGCAACTTGGGGAGACTGATTAAGATTCTGGTCCATTTTTTCCTTGAAGCGTTCATCTTTCCCTCTCTGTACCATCAGCTGGAGAACTTCATAAACATCTCTGGTCAAATTCAGCAATAATGAGTAGAAGTAGCAGCGAGAGGCGTTTAAGCTCCAGCGTTCCTTGTCAATATCGCGGATAAGGCCGACACTTTTGGCCCAAAGAACATTATCACAGATAAAGTAGAGGGCGCGGTTGATGTTGGCCGCAGTGAGGCACAGGCACAGCACTCGGTCAGAGAGTTGCATGGTTCGCTTAGCAGCCTCAATGGAATTTGCTGTGTTTCCCAGCCTGAGCACTGACAAAGAAGGAAGAAAAGGGAATTAGAGCAGGAATCAATTCAATATGAAATTCCAGCTCAACATTTCATAGTTGCAGTCCACAAGTATTAGCAAAACACAGTAAAGCTGCACGTAAACTAAACAACCACCTTATCATGCTTGCTAATCTGTAGGACAGAGGTCAAGGTTTTCACTCATTTGTCCATCTCATTTATAGCTTAGCCTTTAGGACTTTGCTACCTGAAACCTTTTAGAAATGGGTAAATCTTATTATTAAAAAGTTTTACAGTAAAACTTTTACTTATAAATTGGGAGACAAAAGTCCCTGACAGTCATCAGGCCAGCAGACTGACCATAAAGACAGCAGGGCCCTATGCCTGCAGTTCTGAAACAGAGGAGAGATAATTAGGTGGTTTATCATCTGTGGCCCTGCCTTAGCCTTTATAAGGATTCATTCCAACAGAATTATAAATGATGAGAGCTTTATTACCTGACCCTACTTTAAGGCATAACCTTAAACTTCATTTCCAAATCAAGCTCCTTTTTACTCCCAACCAAACAGCAAAGTGTCAAAGCTCCAAAATGTTAAAATTCAACCTAGAGATAAAGTATGGTCTATAAGTGCCTGCTTACTTGTGCAGGTCACACATATCCACATATTCTAGAATTGCAGCAACAGTGATGTACAAGCTGCAAGCTTTAATATAGCTACAGGCAGCCTTATCCAAATCCAGAGACGGAGAAGACATGGACTGCCAAACAAGACTGCAAAATTGTACTTAGCATGTAAAAAATTCAGTAAACTGTAACAGAGCAGGAACAAATGTGATCTGATACACTACATGAAACATACACAGAGCTGCATCCTTTTTACTTCTCAGCCTGCATGTGTTGGCAAAAGACAGCCAAAATAACATTGTTAAAAGTAAGTCAGCCTCTAAAGAAACTAAAACATCAACTACAAGCCATTTAAAAGGTAAAACCTTAAGTTCCCATTGCAACTCATTGATTTTGCCCTGAAGATTAGCAAGTTAAGGGAAAAAAGATAAATAGTTTATTAAAGGTGAAGAAAGTCAAAGCAACAAGCACAGAGCTCATACGACTTCACACTAGCATCAAAGAAATGCATTTTTTAAATCCTATAAAAAATGAATCACATATGCTGGCCAGAGCGGGAGATCAGAAGACACACTCTTAACCCTAAGATGCATAAGTGGGTCAAATATGACCCAGTGAGGTTGTTTTCTTGCATTATCTTTATAATGAAAAACTGTTATTGATATCATGCCATTTAAATTTTAAACTTACTTTTCATATTTTTTTTTGAAATTGTAGTTTTGAGATTACTACCACACACAAACTTCCATAAGTGGGTCAAAAATAACCTGCATTCCTTCCCTATGGAATTTTATGGAGAACCTTTGATTCTTATCAGCTCTGACTATCAGCATTACATTTTGTGGACTATATAGACTATAACTACAAGAGTCACCCCTACATAACAAGATCTAAAACATGTAGATATTATTTTCATTCATTACCAAAGAAATATTTAATGTAATCAAATTCATATATTTCAATAACATACCATGCATTCATGTGTAATTCATGACTGTTGTGTGACAGAGCATCTTGTGTTTTCAGAAATAAGCCTTCTTAAAATCATCTAGCTAATATTATTGTATATTGTGTGTGTATGTGCGAACATGCTAAATATTCAACAATTCTTGTGTAGACCAAAATACAATACAAAATATAACAAATATTATTAACTTAATCAAAATGAAAAAAATGGCTTAATGACAAATCCACTTATGGAAAAGTGTAGGATCCAAACATTTGTGCATCTAAGGGTTAATAAAAATGTGCATATATACTTGTAAGAGATACAATACATTTCATTTCAGAACTTTGATGCATCCTAAAGTAGTGGTTTCAAACCTTTCCTGGAAGCCTTTCCCACCCCTGTGTGTGGGGGTGCACCAAGCATGTGACTTTTTTCATTAAATATAGCCTAAGTCTTATTGGAAAATGAATGCCCCCCTTGAGCCTGCACACCTCTTACCATTGATGAGGTCAGGTAAGATCTTTCTGAAATCCTGTCAAGGTTTTTTTCTTCCTTTTTTTCCATTATTAATGGTGTCTAAGTCTATCTCAGGTACATAGTTCAGAATGGGAAAATAACCTGGAGCTAAGTAATTTCCAGTCTGGCTTCAACATAGTTTGATAATCCCAAACTTTTTGTTAGCATGCTCCAATTCCAACACCCATAGTTACTCATAATAAGTTAACAGCAACTTCTATAAAACTAGACTTAAATTCCATCCATCCATTTTCTGCCGCTTATCCGAAGTCGGGTCGCGGGGGCAGCAGCCTAAAGGAGGGGAACCCAGACTTCCTTCTCCCCGGCCACATCTGCCAGCTCATCCGGGGGGATCCCGAGGCGCTCCCAGGCCAGCCGAGAGACATAGTCCCTCCAGCGTGTCCTGGGCCGTCCCCGGGGTCTCCTACCGGTGGGACATGCCCGGAAAACCTCATTCCATCCAATACAAGTTCAGTATGTTCATGTGCCGAGTATATGGGGCTAAAATTAGCATATAAGGACACATACACAGTCCAACTTTACAGTTTTGTTTTGTTTTTTAAGAAGGTTGACATTAATGAGCTATCTGTTTTAAATTTTTCCAACTCTGCACTCGGCTTGCACCTTAAGACCGTCTTTGATTCTGCCTGTTTGATTCAGAACTCTGCATTGACTTGTTGGTGTCACTGTATTGCACAGAGTGCTATTTGAATCTCAGAGGCATTGGTTAGATGATTGTACAGAACTGTGGATTCACCTACGAATAAATCATTCAATTTCCTTCATTTCCACTCAACACCCAATCAATCTACTTTAGGGTGAAACGGTTCAGTCAAATTCTCATAAAGTCCAGTGATCCCAAAGGGACATCAGATTGGGAACTACTGACTTGAGGGTATGAACCCCGAACAATAACTAACAAAAACATGCATATTGATATTGTGAGGTTTATAATCTACAGAAGATCAAAGCTGTGAAATGTTGATTATTGTTTACTCTTAATATGCCTTTTTGATTAATGCATTAGGGTGCATCCAATTGGCAGAAATGTTAAGTCAGTGTGTAGTTTTTCTAGCCAATAGTTCATCTGTTTTTTTTTCAGTTTATCTGTTGTAATGAATGTCGATGGTTGTACAAGTGAGAATATTGTGTTTTGGTGAATAAAATCTAATTGCTTGTTGTTTATTTCAAAATGGATATTTCTGTCCACCATCCAATACTTATTTGAAATACTAAATCTGGTTTTATTTTGTTTTCAAACATAAATCAAAGATGAAAGACATTATTTATTTATAAAATGATCATAAACCAGACACATGAGCTATTAAAAAGGACAGATCTAAGGGGTTTTCACTGAATAGACACTGTCTAAAAAGATTAAGATTATAGATTTAAATATAAGAATCCTAAATTTGAGAAGAAAATCAACCTGATATTTTAGTTTATCCTAAATACCTTACTATACTACTTACAATATTTTTATTAGCTTTTCCATTGAAATGATACAATGTAAACATTTAGCTGCTGGTTGTGGATCTTACAGATAAGATATTCTGCTCATAGGGGAAAATTAACATTGTGACAATATTTGTTAGGGTAAAGTCAAAGAGCTGGGAAAAAAACACCATTACTGTTCAGTTGTCAGTTTTTATAGGTTGGAAAAGATAACTTAATGATATTATTTGCTTTGAGTGATTTCCAATTTGTTTTGTTTATTGGTCAAATGAAACACTGGGTTCTGAGAGATCTTACTAGATATTTTTCAAACTTCTAGGAAAAACCCATTAACTAAAATTATAAATGATCAATTTGTCAGGCTCAATGTAATCAATAGAGGGATTATGTTTACAACTGGATCCCATTTTGATTTAACTCAACTTGAATTACTCATTCGTGACTTCAGAGATATACTCACATTTTCGTCCAGTACTCATGTTGGTCTCTAGACTTTTCAGTTTGGCCACAAGCTCCTTCTCCGTCTTGTTTCGGAGTAAATAAATGGACAGTGCACATGCATACTGTGTTGCTCTAAAATCAGAAAAATACGAAAGATTGTAATGAAAGTTATGACTCACGAGATTTCGTTTACGATCGTCTCCCAACTTCACTTAGCCTATAGTTTACAACAGTAGGGTGAAAAATACGCCAAAGAACCCACCTGAATAAGCGGTCCTTTCCTTGACTTTGGTTTGTGAATTTTACCATCGCGTCCATGGTTAAAACGAGCGAGAACAAGCTGTTCCAGTTAGCTTCTGTGCTGCCAAGTTTCACCCCCCGACGGAGTCGCTGAAGTTTTTTTTCTTTCCGACTTTATACAACGTAAATATTTTGTTTGTATTTAGAACAGGGCCAGGATTGTCGCTGATAAAACGTTTACGATAGGAAAAACAAGTAGCAAGTTATCAGAATTTTGAATTACTTTCACGTATATCGTTTACAGAAAGCTTAGATAATTCTTGACCCCTGCTCAGAAGACGTCCTTGTTTCGCTACGAACAGCTTTCGGGACGGAACAAAA
>JAPMNP010651341.1:0-34077 GCA_029874935.1 Atherina boyeri | reverse complement strand
GAGATAAAGTATAAAGACAGATAAGTTTTGGATGGGTAGTGGTGGGTGCAACAAAAATAATTAAATTAATTATTAAAGTAAATTTTAATTTACAGTTCATTTAAAGTTCATGAAATTGAATTTTCTCTAACCGTGTTGTGGCCTGTAAGACCATTTTTCAGTTTGGACGATGCTTGTGAGGATATGGACATACTGAATATCAAGCAAAGAAATAAAACAGCAGACCAGGAAAGTAACGTCCTAAAAGGGAAGAATATGAATATTTGGAGATATCTTTACAGATTAATCAAAGTATCTGAAAACAGGCAACTTGGGCTACGATCACGAGTTACACTAATGCTTTAGTTTAGCATGATTATGTCAGATTACATTAATGTGAATGTTGAGGTGTTATTTGTTGGCATATGTTTGGCATACGTGTGAGTAGGGAAGGCCTGAAAAGCAAAAAGACAGCAGTGCATGGGTGAAGACAGAGGGAGGCGGTAATGATAAAATGCCGAATGTGTAAAACTCCAAAGAAGAAGAAAAAGGAAGCAAGGCGGAAGAAAGGAAGGTAATGCATGGTCCAGCATCAGAATGGCTGTTATCTGCATTAGTAGCTATTCAGTGACTTTATTTTGACTGGTGTAAGGTATATTAATTTGTGTATCAAATTTTATGAGGCTAAAAAAAATATAGCTATGAAGACGCACGGAAAAACTGTGAGAAAGTCGCTGCTTGTGGAGGAGGCGAAGTTAGCTGCTAGCTCGGTTAGCTGTAACGATTTGTCGTCAGCTCGTTATCAGAACGATGATAGCCTATATATCCCCAACTTTATGTAAACACTGTTAAATAAGCCTTCATTTGCTTTTGTAGTGCCATAATTACAACAGTAGACTGTGTATGAATGTTCTCTAAAATGGTTGGAGATTTTTTTTTAAATCTTACTAACTGTGAAGTTTCATATTTTGCTCCTCAGAGCCGTTACTTAGCAACGATTGGTAACAACAACTGGCAACTGGCCCTGCGAGGACATCTGGAGTTTGACCGACCTGCAATAATTAAATAACTCCAGTTAATTGATGAAGAAAAATACCTCTGAGGGTGTTGCCGTATCATCATGAGCATTAATCATAAGCATTGACTGTATAATATAAGGTCATGAGTCATAAAATGTTGGCCTAGCGCATATCCAGCTGAAATCCAGTCTTGAACATCAATTATTTAGATCATCCATTTTATTTAAACAATTAAGATTTTAAGTCTCTCTTTTTTTTAAGATTAGGTAAGTTTACTGGCTTATAACTGATTTACATCTGTCTTTTCATCGTCATCAGCTGATTAGGACCCCCGCAGAAATGGAGGCTGCAGGAGCAGAGGGTGGTCTGGTTGGTCAGGGGGCAGCGGCAGCAGAGTCAAATCTTCCTGGATACAGAGTGACTTCTACAAAGCCAGTTTGGGCTTTGCTTGAAGAAGCAGTGCAACTGAAAACAGAAGGGAATGCTTTTTATAGGGAGAAGAACATTCGTTCAGCCATCGGTCGTTATCACCGTTCTCTGCTGATACTTCGAAGCCTCGATTCTGAGGTGATGGCATCAGTGAAAGGCTTTGGACCTGAGAAACCTTCTCTCACATCGGAACAGGAGACTTTACTCAGAAACACACAAGTGGACTGCTACAATAACCTTGCTGGTAGTTGACACTTGTGACCTTTACTTTTCATGCAAGTTCAAGTGGAAATGCTGTTGAATTAGTTGAATACATTTTGTGTTTTGCTACACATTCTTCAGCTTAAACTTTAGTTTAATCATTACATAAACATACAGTGGGACAGTTATATATTTGTGTATGAATCACGTATGCATATGTCTGTTTCAGCTTGTTTGCTACAGAGACAAAGTGTTGATTATGCTCGTGTGCTGGAGTACAGTTTGCGAGTGTTGCAGTGGCGACCAAGTAACATCAAAGCACTGTACAGGGCAGGAGTAGCCACTCTGGAGATCGGGGATGCACAAACAGCGAAACAGTACCTTACACAGGCCAGCAAAGAGCAACCTAATGGTAAGAAGAAAGCCAGGGCACTCTTATACACTACAGGTTAAAGCAGGTGTTGTTAATCAGGGCTGGTTGTAAAGGCAGCATCTCACCTTCTTCCACACTGTCAGCATCTGAGCATGATGTGTTCAAAGTTACTACAGCACTGTTGTTTACTTAAAGCATAGATTAAAGCATATTGGATGAATTCAAAACTCAGTACATATATGAAGCAGTAATATGTGTGACTATTGAAAAATGAAGTGCTCAAACAAAATTTTATGTCAGCAAGGATGACTTAGTATGGCTTCACTAAACAATATTGGACTCATAAAACTACATGCAGTAGTTCATGTGATTCTTTTCTGGCCTTTACCTGTATGGACAAGTGTTTGTGATATTGTATGCATTTCAAAAACAAAACTTAAAAAAAAAAACATTCTTTCACAGATGTCAATGTTAAGAAGCACCTGCAGAGGGCAGAAGAGAAACTAAATCAGGAGCTGCAAAAAGAGAAAGCCATGTATCGAGGCATGTTCTCATCCAGCCAGAAGGACAGCACTGAAGATGGGATTAACCAAACTAACAGAGCTGGTGACGGAGTTTAGACAAACCGCTCAGTAAGCCAAATAAAACCTCAACCTGCTGCGACGGACTGTACAACTTCAGAAGAGCATTTACTTATTCACTTGTTAATGTTACTCTATCACCTTTACAAGCTTGAAGTGGGCCTAATAAAATGAGCACTGTATATCATAGACTGATGAAAAGCAGTCAGTGGGACAGTAAATATGTTGCTGCTGAAAATAGAAAGGCGAGGACAGAAGAGTTAGTTTCCTAGCAACGCTGAAATGAACGAAAGTCTAATATCCTGTGCTTGTGAACACTGAAGAGACACTTGATGCACTACTCAAATGCCTTTTGTGATTGCAGTTTTCTGTTCATTGATGTTAATCTTGATTTTTCTGAGTAAGTAAAATATTTTTTAAATCTCATTTTCAGATTTTTTTTTACCAGGCTTATGGTGTTAAAAAATATTTATTCAATGTAGGTATTTTAGGCACAGTACAAGGTTACTTATCTCCTTTTTTTATTAGTCGTAAGCCACAAATGAATTTTATACAGCTCATCTTTATTTCAATAATTTTATATTTATTTCAAAATCCTGAGCAAAAGAACAAGTTAAAGAGTATTTGCTTGGTTTTGGTCATTATCTGGCCAATATGATTGTACTCCAGTGGCATTATTGCCCATAATCAAAGAGGAATATCACATTCTCACAATAGATATATTCACTTAACAAGTCACAGAGCAGCATGCAGGGGGAAGTATGCATACACATCCATACTAATGGTTACAGGGGGGTTTGACGATTAATCCAGAGAAGCTCCTTATAGCCACTAATGAGTTAATATTCAGCGCCTTAAAATGAAGCTTTTTTTTTTTCCTGCCACAAAAACATCCCAGAGTAGTGGAGTTGTTTGGCTATTACATCCTGGAAATAGCATTCACACAAATAAACACTCCATTAAAAACACTTATGGAGGTGGATTTTTAAACATCTAAAGTTCTTTGCAGTTCCATAAAAGAATTATTCACAGATAAATGTATTTGTCAAATATTCTTTCTCTTGAATTTCTCTGAGCAGTGCTGCTGTCTCTTGCACTTTTACCCATGGTTTATAAAAATCACTGAGCTTTGACAGTCTCCATTTACACTGTAGAATATTTTGGGAGAGTTTGGGTGTCATTTTTAAGTCAGAAGATATAAAAAGTGGCTGTTTATTGTGTTTTGTTTTTTTAATTTACTAAAACACTACTTGAATGGTTGCCTTAAACCATGAACAAAATTAATGCAGAGTTTTACAGATTATGTGCCTGAGAGGAACTTCCATTGTGTTGAAGATTCAAACGACTGCATTAGACAACCAGTGTTTCTAATAAGTCAATACATTTTCAAGATTGAAAAAAATGGTGGCACTTTCTTATACATAAAATATATTGAGCTCAACAGGTGTTTTGAATGTAAAATGTCATGGATGCGTCTACTGTGATCTTAATCTACTGTTCAAACGTCACTTTTTTGATGGTTTCCTTTTAAGACTCAGGGACCTCATTGAGCCAAACATTCTCCTCCCCAAATCCCTCAGTGACCGAGAGCGCTGGAGGCTCATCCGTGGAGGAGGAGAAGGAGAAAATGAAGGGGAGGACAAAGGGGATAGTGATTGGCAGCTGCCCTCGAGACTCTGAGAACGAGAGAGGTTAAAGAGACTGGCGGTAGAGGACAGCCGTTTGTCTTCCTCTTTTGCTCTCAGTCGTCTGACCCCTTCATTTTTGCTGATCCCCATGCCGCCTTGCCCTACGTCTAAGGAGGAGACCCAGTGTGCCCGCCTTGTTGGTTCCTCACTGTAGTTACGGGGTACAAGCAAGCCCTGAGACTCACTCCTAAACAGAGCCCTCCTAGAAAGTCTGAGGCTGGAGCTGCGTCTCTCCCCATCTTCTTTCCCTCTCTTCTTTGAAAATATGGGGGAGTTGTCTACTTTTGGCTTCTTGTCCCCACTACTGGATGAAGCCTTCCCCCGTTGGTGCTCCCGCCTCCAGCTTCCAACGCTGTTCCTCCTCCAGCCATAACCATACTCCGCTCTGTCCTTCTCTTCCTTTTCACTTTCAGACTCTTTGCCCCAGAGGCGTCCATCAAAGCCCCTCCAGAGCTTGCTGGAGGACCTCCTGGGTGTCTGGGCTGCTGATCTTTCCTTTTCCTCTTCCTCAGCCCAAACTATGCTGTAGTCCTCTCTCTTGGCATAGCTGCTAACAGTGGCTGCCCTCACCAGCCTGTGAGAGGTGTGCTTCCCTCTGTAGAGCCCCTCTCCTTCCATCCTCTTCCACCTGCTCGCACCTTCACTTCCTCCGCCACTCTGCCGAAGTGATCCTCCTCTTGGTTGAAACCCTCCATGCTCAGAGGGAGAGGTCCTGGTGTTGCTGTGGGGCAAGGAGCATTGGAAAGGCGAATCCCGTCGGAAAACTGAGAGGGGGGTGGCACCCAGAGGGGATGGTTGGAGAGGACGTGGAGGGGAGTGGGCCCTAGGTGTAGGATGTGAGGCAGGGGAGGAAGCAGTGGAGGAAGGAAGCTCAGATGGGGAAGGGATGTGTTGGTAATGGTAATGTGAAGAGTAGTGGGGAGATGGGATATGTTTAGACTGGTAAGGGTGTATAGGGCTGCTGGTGTGTGAGAGAGGAGGGGTGAGGCTGGTCTGAGACTGTGGAGAATGGGTGACACTGAGGGAGAGCTGTATCGGTCTCTGAGGATTCACTTCTGACAGTCTGGCATAGTCATGTGACTGATCGTTCTGGGTTGTTAGGTGAGTTTTACTGTGGCCCCTCACCTCGCCTGCAGAATGTGTTTGGAAACAGTCGATGTCCAGCTCCACACCTTGCTCCATCAGTCCGACCACTACAGACCTTGAAAGACCAGAGAGGCGAGAGATCTCTTCCACCATGGCGGAGTCTTCACTTAGTTTGGGACTAGAGCTAGATTCTTGGATTAAGCTGCTGCGCTGAGAGCCAGGAGCTGATCCAGTGTTTGTACCAAACACTGATTGCCCTGTCTCAAGTGGTGCACCGCAACTCCAATCTAATGAGCGACAGAAGGCTGAAGACCCAAATGCAGAACTGGCTCCTGAACCAGAGGGGACTTCCAGGGAACTGCGATGGCTCAGGCTGCTTGGGCAGGTTGAAATGCGAGAGCGAGATCTCAGTGCTGGAGTGGGTGTTGAAGAAGAAAGTGAAGAGGAAGAGGCAGAGGGGGTTGTAGCAAATTCGCCTTTTAAAGCGCCACAACTCCCATTTTTGGGATTGTCTACCAGCCCGCAGCTGGAGTTCAGACCAGGAGTCAGGTTCAAGTTGAGGTTGAGATGCAGATTTATGTTCAAGTCTTCTCCGGTGGCTGATGGAAGGTTACCCAGGTTGATTGAATTCCTGGTGCCTTTTTTCCCTGTTGTACTGAGGCTGACTCTAGCTGAGTTCCCCAGCAGAGACTTACAGGGTGTGATACTGCCCCCCGGCACAGTGGAGGGTGTATTGCGGCTCTCAAAGGCAGACAGGGACTGGGTGGAGCCATGGCTTTTACCAGGGGTACAAAGACCTCTGTGTGTTACTGGACGAGGGGTGGCAGCTGACGTGAGATCAAAGGTGGAGGAGGTTACCCGGGTCTGGTATTGGCGAGCCAACCGTGATATGTACTGCTCCAAATGAGTGACGGAGGCCAGTGGGGGGGGCTGCTGAGGCTCGAGAAGCACAGCTGTGTCAGTGTTTGGCTCTACTGGTTCAACGTGCTGGGGTCCCTCGGGGTTTACAGGGGTTGATTGCTCCTGGTTCGGGGAGGTGAAGAGGGGACTCTGGAGGGCAACAGCATGCAGTGGGCTTGGGTAAGAATACACCTCTTTGGTCCGACGAGACACCAGGTCAGTGCAGTAGCGGGGCTCTAGCTGGGGCTTTGGATGAAAGGACGAAGGGGAGGAAGTGGGGTTGAGAAGCGGGACGATGGAAGAAATCAGGGAGTCGCCAAGTCCTGAGCAAAGATCGGACAAAAAGCTCAGACCAGTGGCATCATGGTCACTTGACGCTGCACGAGACCAGAGAGGAAAAACAATATTAGTACAAGATTATTTGTGGCTTCTTGTCTTTAAGATTCTTAGTCATCCAGGTTATAGCAGTCATGAATAGATACATAAGCTACATTTTGGTATACAACTTGTCAGTCAAGAAGATCCTTTAGTTTTATCTGACTAGTCAGAAGTTTCAGAGGTGTTAAATGTGTGTTAAATACTGCTGTATTTTGGATCTAGATAAACTGTAACAACTTCAGTCCCATTTATAATTAAAGCAATACTTTTCACCAACTTCATTTGATCTGTCTGAACGGGCTTCAGCCATGAGCTGAAAAATCAACGATGGAAAAAAAAAAAGGGCTAAGAATTCATGTCTATTGTCTGCAGACAGCTCACCTGAAACTGGCGTTCCTTCTTTTGGTTCAGCATCTTCCTGGCTGTTCTCAGGTGCAGGCTGCTGTAGATGCAGCGCACCCTCTGACCACAGGATGTCAGTGTTTTCAGCAGACACTGGAACCTGTTCCCACACCTTCAGGGGTCTGACAGGTGGTGTCGGTCCTCCATGGGCAGCATCGCTGGACACAGAGTAGCAGGAGTCCGACAGAGAGCTCCCGCTTACTGAATAGAAACCTTGACAAATAAAAAGAAATCCTGTTTGGATATGCTAACAATCGGTAAATTCTCTGTAACGTTTTTTTAATAATGTAGGCTGGGAACAAAAACACTTAAAAGGTTTTACGTCATCTCTGTCAGGCAGCCCTTAAAGGAGGTTTTAATGCCTCAGCTAGAAGAGGCAGTAAAAGAAGTTAAACAGAGACAAGACATCACCTACAGAAACTCAAACTTCATTTGAATTCCAGGAGAAGGGTGTCACAGTACTGTATTCATTGTTTTACAAGTGTCATGTTGGTGGTTCAGTGGAAAAATACAACTAATCTGAAAACTGTGACTTTTAAGTAAAACTTAAATGAAAAAATTCATAAAAAAGAAACTAAACTCAAAAATTAAAAAAATTTAAAAAAATTCAAAGGTCATGCCTTTAGGTCCATGCTGAATTACCTGATCACTTTGAAAAGAATAATTTAAAAACAAACTGTATATCACATAGCAAAGAAATAAGGCATTTAAAGGCCCAGAAAGGAGATACTGAATAAAGTTTGACAAGAAATACTTCAGAGTTGACAACAAGAAAGAAACCAGACAAGTCAGGGCCAAGTCATCTAGAGTTCAAGTAAATAAAAGTAAAAAGAACCTGGTTAATGTTTAATGAGAAATTGCTAAAGGTGAACTAAAGCTATATCAGAAGGTGACGAAGCGTTGGTCATTGTTCAAGTAAATGCTGTTATCTAACGTTATCTACCATTTCAAGCACTTACGAGGAGTGTTTACCTGAACTAGGTCTAGAGTCGCTATCCATGTGGACCAAACCACCAGAGTCCGGGGTTGGGGGAGAGAGCAGGTCAGATGGGGCGTCCCAGGACAGGGTAGACCACCTTGAGTTACTCCCCCTGCCAGATGAAGGGTGGACTGTGACATCTCCCAAGTTACTGCCACAGTCCTCTGGACTGCTCTGACAGGGCAACACCATCGTATCTGAAGGAGAATCAGCCTGAAAAAAAAAAAAGATACATGAGATCAAAACTTTAATTGTTGGGCAATTCATTAAAAAAAATCCCAATTTCAATAATTTATACTTTTGCATATCAAAATAAGTGACCAAACACCCAGTGGATAGTTGGACAGGATAAAAACCCAATGTCTGATCAGGCATATTTCACATATGAATAAAACAAATTGGCTTTAATCTCTTGGACAAAAAGCTCTCTCAGTTGTATTGATTTACAGTCGGCTGATATATGGAGGCCTGTTTACTGACACGCGAATTTAGAAAAAAAAAGTGAAGTATCAATAAGAGGGAAATGTTCTTATTTAGTGTAAAATTACTGAGCTGCATGTTTAAGTTGAGTCATTCATCTCCACTGAAGTGAAGATGCAGATAAATGACCAGCTAGGAAAAGTAAAAGTAACTGTCTCAGATAATACTATATACAGTGCAGCACAATTAGATCAATATGGATGCAGCAGAACTCATTTTATTGTGAGCTCACAGTCACTGGACTCATGGGTAGAAAATTGGAGCTAAAACTACAGATAAACTGGGACCAGATGATGAATGCCTTTAGCTCTTCACAACTAATAGTAATCCAACTGCTTTAAAAACACAACTCTTAACCCTCTACATGTCTTTTTAAGACATGCTGCTGTTAAAAACATGACTGTGTGTCCATTGTGTCGTTGCTCTGACGCCACAATGCTCCACCAGAACCGTCAGGAATGAGGACCCACACACAAGAATTACAATCGACAAGTTAGCAAAGTGCCTCCATTTCCCAGATTAGTAAGAGCTCAGTGAAATGACCCCCACCTCTTCCAGCTATCCTCCAAACCCCCCATCTACCCATCCCAGCCAAGAGCCCCGGCATTAGTCTGATCGAGCCCAGACAACAGCAACTCTGCGAGTGGTGCTGATCAATCCTCTTGTTACTGAGGAAACAATACAGGTAGTGACTCACCGCTGGGGTGACAGGAGAAATGGGGGGGTGGGGGTCCAGAGGATAATGGGAGAGGACAGATGACGTAACAAAGAGCAGCCCGAGCGGCATAAGGGACGGGGGGGTGGACTGGTTAGGAGGGAGGGAAGGAAAGGGAAAAAGTGGGGGAAAGAATTTCAGACTTTGACCAGTCTTCTGTTTATCTCTCCTCTTCCCCTCCGCTCTGTGAGAACCTGTCCCTTGCTTTTTTTCCCCCTGTGAATCTACAGTGAGTCGAAGCTGAGTGGGTGACCAAAATGAGTGTGAGGGACAAAAAGAGAAAGAAAAAAAGACGAATAACAGAGTGAGTCACTGAGTGAGTGAAGGCAGTGAGAGTTGGGGAGGGAATGAACGGTTGCCGGGTGAGAGAGAAGGGCATCTTGAAGGACCCCCACCTCCCCCACGCTCCCCTTAACAAATAATCCCCCCCTACACCCACTTCTATAATATCCTTGGAGCCTGCCGCCCCCTACTCACCATAGCTACAGCTACTAGCTCTCTAACTCTTGCTCGCTTCTCCTCCCACACAGACTCGCAACAGCACAACAGGCCTGGCAAAATATTTAACTGAGCCTGAACACAAACACAGTTCAATCTACATGTGACTTTCTGACATGTAACAAACTTATCTCTTCATTTTTAAAAGCTTTGACAAGAGTTTTCGTATTGTTCCTGTCTCAAGACTTGGATTAACTTCTTTCAACGCTTTAAAAATCTATCTCCATATTGTCCCTCAACACATAATGCTTTGCACATTACAGAATATAATGTTACACAGTGAGCAGAGCATGATCAAATCATAGGAGGGTGGAGGTCTACTCTGAGCTTGGTAATATGATATTCCTCCATGTGAGGGAGGATTGCAGTCCCCTTTGGAGTAATGTGCAGAAAATGTTTGGGTCGATTGGATAATAATGCTACAGTGATCGCAGCTGCACAAGCAATATACCTCTTAATGGGTGCATGATGTCATCAGCAAGACAAACTGAAGCAGGTGCCATGTTGAAGCAGAATAATGTGGTCAGACGGAGCACGGGTTCAGTGAGAAGCTAGTTCGACATGGCATTATTATTTATTGTTTCATGCATTATTAATGTAGGACAGAAATTTACTGACGGCCCACGCTGTGCATCTTCATCTCCGCTCAGGAGAATGATGAGCTCCAGCTTTTCTCAAACATTAAGGTGGATGCTGCACAGGAGATCATACAAGTATCAACGTTACAGACTTTTTCTGTGGGCTCAGAGAGACCCTAAGGCAGAAAAAGAAAAAGAGACAAAAGCTGTCTCACTCCACAAGTCAGGGTAATGAGTCTCCATGTAAAGCGATGCTTTCCAATACTGGTTTCAAGACAAGCAGCCTTCAGTAGGAGCGCACACAGCACACTGCTTATTAGGGCTGTTTCTGACAATTATCTGTTAACACTAGTTTGTTTTCATGATTAGTTGATGAGTTGTTGGGGCTATGAAACATAAAAGGAAGCAATGAAACATACTAATTTAAGTGTTGCTTCATTTTTATCCAATCACTTCCCAAAATGAAAGATAAACAGTTAATATATTGTCAAGATAACATTACTGATTTTCATAGTGAAGAAGCTGAAAACAGCTACTTTTAAAAAAAAAAAAAAATTTAAAGTGACAATTTCTGTGCATCAATCAAACTGCAGCTGTATTTCACAAGTGAATTAAGGGGGAAGCTCTGCGGCATATTCTCTACTTCTCCCACGCCTTTCCTCTGTGTTATCTTCAACAAGGACACTTTTGTTTTTGCACACAAGGATTCCTCCAACTTAGCCTTGACATCCATTTTGAAGACAGGAGAAGCTGCTGACAAGTTTCACCGAGTTGGTACAAACTCAGTAAAGATTTAATGATTATTTTGAAGATCTAAATGCATTTAGATTTTCATTGCAACTCTGAATGCATCACAAAAGTTGGAGCCAAAGGCCTGAAATGAGTCATTTAAAAATGTTCTGTCACAGATAGAAATATAAAGACATAATGAAAAGTTTCATTCTAAAATGGGAAAAAAAGAGGCTGATGTTGGAGTAGAGCAACTATGAGTCATCAAATCCTCTTATAATAAAGTACTTGTATTTTTAGAGGCAGAATAACTGTGTTAATAACAGCAATAACTAAAGAATTACACATTACAGAGGAGTTCAGTGAGCTTGTGGGCGAAAATTCACAAGAATAAAAACCGCATCTGCATTCTCTGCCTTGTTCTCTGCTAGAGTTTTAAACTAGTCGTTGTCACTTTTGCGACAAAGCGAATGCCAATTTGTTTCCTTTTATGCAAATGTATGTGTTAGTAAAAGCTGGCCCGGGCAAAGGGCGATAAGCCAGCCTGATCCACTCCACCAGCAGCCCCCTTCAGAGGTGAGAATGAGCAATGCTGTCTGGCCTCCCCATAGGAGGGAACTACAGAGGAGATGGTGGCTGGTGGGCGGCGAGGAAGGCAGCACATAAGGAGACGAGCTTCCATGAAGACGCCCTCGACGGACTGCCGTTTCTGTCCTTGCACTGATGAAAATTAATTTCAAGTGTTCTTCGCCCTGTGCTGCAGACTGTTCGGGGATAAGATTTCATTTTAGTTTTTGTAGATAAATACACCACTCTGCAAAGGTGACCTCCACTGTGGCCTGGCTTACATGGAGCATGTATAAATATGCTGCAGGCTGCTGACTAATGCAACTCACTGGTATCAGAAACATATTCAAACAATGTAATAATAGTTTGCTCAAAATGACCACGATGAAGTATTGGTTGCTTTTTTAGAATAACAAAAAAATGTTTTTTAATGTAGCCAGTAGCAGCTTGTTTCATTGCTGAAAAGAATCCTCCAAGCACAGGATGAATCTGTATTGCCACTGGTTTGTCAAATCTGGAGATGATCCAAAGATAATCCATGACAAACTGATTTTAGCATTCTCCAGTATTTGAAGAGCACTAAAGTTTATCTCCAAAACGACACGTCTGTACATACTGTTCTGCATTTCTGATGATGGATTTGCCTTCAACAACAAAATCAGTGCAGGAAAATGAAACTTTCTAATGAAACTCACCCATCTCTGTAATGGAAAATTGGGATTATTTTTTCAATAAATGCTGTACGAGCACAGAAACATTGCCGCAGTATTCCTTCAACCTGCATCCAATGCTTATTTTCACTATTGATTTAACTTCTTAAGCTGTAGCTAGACAGTGTTTGGCAGTTTTGCTTGAAAATGTGATTGTATTGATTGATCTCTAGAAACAATCCAAGGTTAACTCTGGTTTAGTACAAAAATCAAAACTGTAAAATGCTACATTGTCTATGCAATGCAGTAAATCTAAAGAGGAAAATTATATTAGATTTTTTCTTGGTCTAAAATAACTATTTTACTGCTGACAGAGACCATCAGTTCATAGAAAATGGCTGTGAGTGTAGTACAAAAGGGTTTATACTGGTGCCTCGTGAAAGGAAATGTAAATCAGACGTTTCCTGAAGCTGAAACTAACCACTTATATTTATCCAGCCCTTCATTGTCAAATAGATTAAAATGTCATCTTATTCAACCAACAGTCCAAAACCCTCATACTATTTGACATCATAAGACCAAGAACTTTTCCAAATCTTCCTATCTAAGAAGTCAGAATGCTTTCAAAAACTTCATTATTTCTGTCAATCCTCTTAAATGACAGTTTTTCAAGACTGTTCCTGCTATCACACATTTTATATTATCAAGTACAGCTGTGTGTACACATTTACATTTTCAGCTTATTTTACATTGTGATGACTTCACAGGTTTGGATGTATTCCGTCCACATCACTATTGGTCAGAGCAGGTACATTCTCAGTATCCAGGCCTCAGGATGGGACCGGGACACATCCTGTTCTCTTGTGTTACATGTCAGCCCACATTCCCTTCATACTCCACACAAAAAGACCTTTGTATCCATTTCAGAGCAAAGTTTGGGAAATAGGTTGCATTACATATAGGNTCCCTGAGATCATACACCCTATAGGTCAAACTCCTCAAGGAGATCCAGTTTTTCTGTTCAGTCAGTGATGGGGCAGATCTTCATATTTCCACCAGAGTAATCTGAATGCAAACCAGGTGTTAAAGTGACCTTTAAGAGAGAGAGGGTGGGCTTACTGGTCAAAGCTATAATAAGTGTCTGGTTTCTGGCTTGTGTATTAATATTTGCACCTGGCTTCTGTGTCTGTGTCGTCTTGAAGCAGACAGGAGCTGGTCCTGTTTCCCTGACCTAAATGACATTTGTTCCATGTGACTGCTGCTGAATATAATAATCGGGCTGCTGCACGCTTGGATGATCTGTGGCACCATCTAAATCAATTGGGTATTCAGCTCTCGGCACAACCATGCGCCAACAGGCAGCGATAAAATCTGTCTACTGAGCCGCTAAGGGACCGGCTTGTTGGCAGATCACCATCAACCCACATTCATATTTAATAATCTCGTCATGTAGAGATCCATCTAAGAGCTGACAGACGCACTGACTGACCTGTTGCCTGCGGGATGTCGCAGAGCCCTGCTCGGGATCCGAAGCGGCACACTCGGGGGTTCCGCTCGCCTCTTCTCCCCGTGGCTCCTCAGCGTTGGCCGCAGCGGACCCCCGATCAGCCAGAACACCATCCACCATCTCCAGGTGTTTGCACCTGAGCACCTCCAGCTCCAGCACCCCAGCCAGCGTCGCTTTGAGGCGCTCTCCGATGCGGACTCGCTCAGTGCCCGACCAGAGCGAGTTCACGTAGCTGCGGCGAGCGGCCATCCTCGTCGGGGGTGCCGACAGGCGGAACCGGTCGCAGTGATGCCCACCGTTCACTAACGGTACAACGGGTAACGGCGGATGAACAGGCTAAGGTCCAGAGGCGGACAGGACGACACGAGTCCGGACGAGTGACATTAACATGGCAGCGGCTTGAATTTACCCAGCATTAAGTGAAATATAATCCTGTCCATCTGCAGCTTCAAGCAACCGCGCTGACTGGCACAAGACTAGAATTGAATCCACTGAGGAAACATCAACGACTCGTGTCTCATAATAATCCAGGCTTAATTTTGCGTTGTCTTCCCTCTTTTTTTTCCCCTGTCACTCAGAGGCTTGTCAGTCCGCTAGAATCACCGTGGTGCTGGACTCTTTGCGCTGTGTCCCCAATGAGACAATGCAACAGACGGAGAGACAGGGTGATAACGTTACATGTGGGAGCAGGCGGCGGAGGGGAGGAGCCACTGCACTAAAGCTGCTCAGGGATTGGACGGACAAGTTTTTCGAATGGACGCATGAAGAAACTTCGGACTGTCCAATTTCAGTGTGGTTGGATGGCGAGAGACAAATACCGTCACACTATCCTACGTTTCTTGTATATTATAGTGCGGCTTAGTAGCCTAGTAGTTTTAACTTTACTTTACTAAAAAAGTTAGCTTTAGCCCATATTTTTCATCAATTTATGAGTCAGTCCCTGCAAACCCACACAGTATAGGCTATGCGGTGGTTCAGTTTGACTTGAACATCTCTCAGTTGTTATTTTGGATGGATAGTGATGTGCAATACCACCGATTTTCTTTCTGATTCGATTCCAAGTAAAATTAAAGGTGGTATCGGTGATACCAATCCGATATGATACTTTGTACAAAAACTTGATGTGTTTGGAAAATCCCTTTCAAAGCAAGCTACACTAAGAAAAAAGGAATTGATAATAAAATATGTAGCCTTTAGCCTACTTTGTGACTCAAACTGAAATTACCAGTAAAATGCTAAAATACATGAATAAATGCCACAATAATTACATTATTTTAGAATCAACACAAAAACATAAACCACAGACAGATTAAATAATTTCCCCAAAATTCAGCATCAGTAGGCCTATTGCAGGTGGAAGAAAAAGTAGTTCCTACCAACTGGGTATAATTTAGACAAGATCCTAATAATAAAGTTACTTTCCTTATATTCCAGTTCGTGATAAACACTTTTTTTTATTTTTTTTTTACCTCAAATAACCAAAATATCTATATTCTATCATGACATTCTATTTTAGAACATAAAAGGCTGGTGTCGAAAGCATCGTTTTTCTTACTATCAATCCGCACATAACTATCGGTGGTGTTATCCAGGTAATTATACTCTGTAGCAGAATAATAACAGGCTGCATAAGTGAAAACGCCTGAGTAAATCATCTGAATTTCACTGAAAGGTATTTTCTAGAACACTGTTGTGGATTTGTGATGCTATGCTTAACTTCAATACGCTATCCAAAACTATTCTAGGCCACACCACATGTGGCAGAGTTCCCAGCAAAACCTTGTTCCTTTTGAAGACATTTTTTTTCTTTATAGGTAAATTGTCTCAGCTGCTTCAGTTTCAAACTGTGTCTTCCTTTCATGAATTACAGATCAGTATTTCATTTAATCATATCTTCTTGGTTTTTCCTGCAGCATGCTGAGATTTTGCAACAAAGTAGGCCTACAGCACAACTTTTCCAACTGTAGCTGCTTTGTGTGCGTTTCTCAAAACACAGTCTCAAAGCCGTCTTCATTGATGTTGGCATTGCCTGTTTCATAACCTTGAAGTATTTTGTTTTATGTTACCTAGTTATAGTCAAGTGAAAGAAAGTGCACCCTTTCTAGAGTGAGATTTTACATATCAGGTAAACTTATAATGTGGTCTAGGTCTAAAACTTAGGTTAAGACAACTTCAGATGGGCAATAGCAGGAGATATAACACCATGTTATACAAGCGTCAAAATGCAGAAATGGTGCATATGACTGGATATTCTGCACAATCACCCTTTGCAGTAATAACTTGACATTAATATTTTCTGTATGACAATATCATCCACTTATATCATTGTGTGGGAATTATTGCCCACTGTTTCTATTTAAAGAAAAATCTCCTATGATAAGCTCCCATCACAGCATGATAATCAAGTTTCAAGTTTGGATTTTGACTAACCTTTTGGAAAAACTTTGGTTATTTTCTGTTTCAGTCAGTTTGTTGCTTCTGTGTTTGGAATATTTGTCCTTTTACGTAAAACAATTTCTGCCAAATTCCGCTGTCACGCAGATGACTTCACATTTGATTGTCGAGTCAGTGACTGCAGGGTACCAGGTCCTGTGGCTGCAAGACAAGCCCAAATCATCCCCCCTCCATCACTGTGCTTGACAGTTGAGGTGTTGCTGATATGTGATGTTTGGTTTTCACCAAAAGTGGTACTTTGGATTATGGCCAAACTTCACCTTGTGTGCCTCTGTCTTCTGTTTTTGTTTTATTTTTCAGAAGAAATGAGTATTTTTTCTGCCAACCCTTCCAAGTAAGCCATACTGAAGACAGGTTAAGAATGTTCTAATTATTCAGTCATATTCTAATTGTACTGTCAATTAATTTTAACATTTAGCATGCTAAATCAGGCTTGTAGAGTCTGAGATGTAACTCTTGTTTTTTTGTTTGTTTGTTTGTTTGTTTTACACAATTCTTCTGAGCTTGGAGTGACAATGTGACCTTCAGGTGAACTTGTTGGGACGCTCACTCCTTGGGAAGATTGGCCACTATCTTGACTGTTTTGACCTTGTGAATAATCTTTTTTCACTGATGGATTCCTTATAACCTGAGTTTGATAGAAACAAAAACTTATCGAGGGTCATTGTTGATGGTTTTCATTGTGTTAATACATATTGCTTTTATCTACTTGTCATGGTCACAGATTATATGGAAGGGGATACTTGTTTTCCACACTCTGCTTCTGAATTTTGACATTCTTTAAAAAATGGTAAGATGTAGATATGTAATTTCGAAGTTTTTCACTTATATTTATTTCTTACTGCATTTGACATGGGAAACTTTAAAACTAATAGGATGTACTCTCTTTTTCACATGACTTTATTTGTTACTCCAGAACAGGATTGGCCATTGAGCAAATACTGAATCTGCCTTGTTTGTTGTAGTGTGATCAGGAAATAATGGGAGCTCCAAGGTCATTGGACACAGACAAAGCAGAGAGGATGATGAGCAGGCAAACTTCCAGCAGCATTTTCCCCCTAGAGCCCTTAATCAGATGACACCAGAAATCTCCCTGAAATGTAATATCCAGAACCTTTTTCAAACCAGTGGAGGGTCATATTATCCTCATTTTATATTTTGGATACTTTTGAGTTTAGAATAGTTTTATGATGAATTAGAGGTTACAAGCTTGGTGGCACTTGCATTATTATAGTTTTAAATGGACTTCACACCAGTTATGAATATTAAGACATCTCATGTCACGAGTTTGATATTTAAATTGGAAAAAATATATATTGTGGCTTTACCTACATCATGGTAAGGTAAGGCTGCAGGAAATATCCACTATGAATGACAGTGTTTGACAGGTCAAAGCACTTTGGTGCCATCTTTTAACCAGCAGAGGGTGATCTTTACCCACAGCAGAACATTTGTCCCTGGTCCTTTTAATAGGCTGACCAACAAGTAGTAATCCCTCTGCAGAACCTCCTAAGAGATTTACATTGTCCATATAATCACAAATAATTACTTTCCAAACAGCTATTACCTTTCAAGTTTCCTTAATGTGATCATATACTGCACTAGTTGTAGGTTGATGGATTTAATCAACTGACAACAATGGTGCACAGCACAGAAGCACATTCAGGCAAAAAATATAAATGATGCATATTTTACAGATTTTTTACTGTTGTTATTCAGCTATTGACCTAAAAATACTATTTGAAAAAGAGAAAGAAGCTGCCACATACAAAGCTTGAAGTTTTTCATGTTGTAATTCAGTTAAGATAGACATTTCAAAATCTTATATTGTGGAGTTTCTGATCAGATCACATGGTCTTCATCAGCAGATGGACATCTGACTCAAAGTTAAAGGAAAGTTCTCCTGAAAATGGAAATCTATACATGACAATTTTATGACAACTCAGCTATCAGCTCTTAGATTAGATTACATTAGATCTGCTTTATTAATCTCCTGGAGGGGAAATTGGTTTGCTACTACATATAGCATATACATTTAACAATAAATGACAAACAACCAAAAGGAAAATATCTGATGGCAATTGTAACAAAGGATCTTCTAAAACATGATATGGTTAATAATTAAACAAGTGATTAGTTCTTGTGTTTTCTCAACACTCAATTTTAGAATTGTTACACCTCTCTTTGTAGGCACAGTCATCGCCTCGGGTAAACAGACCCACCAGCGCAGTCATCTGAAAACTTTTGCAGCAGAATGACCGACTGTCCCATCGGTTAAAGTTCACTTGATTTGAGAGAAAGCTTTATAAATCCCGCTTAACAGACTGTAAGGTTTTGTTGACCACAGAGAAGTTAAAAGATATGATCAAAGGGTACCGATAGGTGATGAGAATGTGACAGCAAGTCGGAGTGAATAAAGTAGGAGTGTGAAAAAAAATCGATTCACATAAGAATCGCGATTCTATGTTTAACGATTTTTTTAATTGATTTTTTAAATCAAAAAATCTATTTCAATTTCTTTTTTTTTTAACATGCATTCCAGGCTTTGTATTATGCAGAAGCCCTTTATTTTTGTTAAAACTTATTATCATGATCAGAAACCCAATAAGAAATCTTTATGAATAAAATCGAATCGTTTTTAATCGAAAATGTTTTTGAATTGAAAATCGATTTTGAATCGAATCGTGGCCCCAAGAATCAGAATCGGAATCGAATCGTGAGATGGTAAAAGATTCCCACCCCTAGAATAAAGCATCCATTTTATATACCTGGTTATTCCAATACGGGGTCGCTGGGGTGCTTAAGCCTATCCCAACTGCAATCAAGTGTGAGGAGGGATACACCCTGCAGGTCCACCACAGAGATAAACAACCACACATGCTCACACTCTCCTAGGGAGAATTTAGAAACAAAAATAAACCTAACACACGTGTTTTCGGACTGTGGGAGGAAGCCAGAGAACCTAGAAAGACAAGTCAAATGTATGCATGCACAAGAAGAGTTTGCAATACTGCAAACTCCAAAATGCAGATGCAGCAAAATGTGGTCAAATGTGGAAAAGGATCAGTGTTACTTTTCAGAACTCAGTGCCTTTAAACCTTCTTCCATCCAAACAGCATTAGCAGAACATACTTTACATAAAGAGCTTGGCAATGCACTGCACAAATAATGCATCATAGACACAATGCATCACATCATCTGCATCATAGAAGCTCCACGGACTCTGGGCAGTGTCAGCTGGGGTGACTGAAACATGGAAAAATTATAAGATGTAGCCAGAATGGCTACAGAGAGGTCAGAGGTCAGAAGCTATCAAATTAAGAGCAGGGATGAGTGTGACAACAGGTTTTAACTGTGGGAGTTTTGGTGTCCTCCCTTTGTGCCTTTTCATATTGAAGTGTGCTGTCCTCATCATTGTGGTCACTTTATTGTGTACGTGACAGCTCCACCGATGTCACACGCAGATGTGAGAAAGCTTAGTGACATAACCAGTAGGTGTGAATGTGGCCTGAACGGAGGACAGCACACTGGCTGCGTCCACCAGGACGAGGACTTTGTCTGCAAGTGTCACATTTCAACTCCTCCCAGCTCCGCCTCTATAAAACACCCGCAGTCACAGAGACTCACTGAGGTTTGATCACTTCCACCCGAGGGGACTTCACCGTCAGCCCGGGCACTACCGCCTCACAGGCGCCGTCAGCCTCGCAGCCACCATCCCCACCAGTCTCTGCAAACTACCCCAAGCAGTATGGCTCCTTTTGAGAAATCCATGGAGATGATGCCCTTCAAGCAGAGGAAATGCCTCGGTAAGACCCTCTGATTACTGCTTCATCTTATTGAGTCAGCACAGTGACCTGACACTGCATGGATGCTGGTTTCAAGTGTATAAAATTCTGCATTTCTGTTTAGCAACAAGAAAAGATGAAGTGTGCAGTATTCGGTCAAAATTCCCCAACAAATTACCTGTGAGTTGGTTTGAATTCTGTTATCTATGATCTGTGCAATTCTAACTAATAATCCCATTTCTAGAGTGTCTTTTTTTCAGCTATCTGCAGCTCACAGATGTGTTTTTGTGTTTAGGTGATTGTTGAACGATACATACGTGAAAGGACTCTCCCAATGTTGGACAAAACAAAGTTTCTAGTTCCCTTTGAGCTCACCTTGGGTCAGTTCCTCTGCCTGCTCAGGTGAATTATCCTTTGTTATGAGATTTATACGTGTTTCAACCCTCCCATCTATTCGCTTCCTCCTCCAAACGCTCAGATTTGTCATTGTTTTCTCATATTCTTCTTTGTGTTGAAACTCGCTGATGCCTTCCACCCATAATCCGCCTCTCCACTTGTCTTGCTTTCAGGAATAAAATTGTTCTGGCGTCCTCCGAAACACTCTTCCTTCTGGTGGCAGAAAAAAGCATGTCCTGCATGTCCTGCAGCATGGGGGAGGTGTATTCTCGCTACAGAGATACTGATGGCTTCCTCTACATCACGTATGCCTCACAGGAGATGTTCGGAGCACCTCAGCCAGCTGTCAGCATGCCTTGCTGAGCCTGGGACAGAACAAATGAACTGAAGCCTGACCAACAGGGGCTAAATCACCCAATCAAACTGGAGAAAAAAGAAACAACTTATCCAAATGAGACAAGTTTTTTTTTTTTTTTCCCAGCTTTGTTGCTATATGTCTGAACATCTGCCTACCTCACCAAACCTGTCTGGATTTTTAAACACATAGACTCAGTCTGGTGCCACTTCTCTCTGTGCTAACTCTTCACCTGATAAGCAAGGATAAGACCCACCTTGATGAAAACTTTGGTTTGGACTGATTGGCTTTGATTTAATGATTTCTTTTAGGAAACATTCACACAAAGAATTGAAAACAACACAGATAATTACATACTTATTCTTTTTTTTAAATTGAAACCACGGTTTTACAGTCCCCTGATCTTTCAATTGTTCCACCAACTTCATGAAAATGTCAACACTATGGTTATCATTTTATCTTTTTAAAGACGAAAGAATGTCAATGTGTCCCTCTGTTTAGCTCCAATGTAAACAAACCCATGTCCACATTTCTGTAATGGCAGCTGAACAACTCAATCTATCTTAAAAAAGGGACATTTTTAGTTGGTAATTCTGACCCTTCTTAGCACTTATCTTCCCCCCTTCCTCCCTTTTTATAAAATGCCTTCCTATTCTCACTTGCCCTGAAAAATGTGAACTGGTCCCACAGACGTACCATTACAGAATTCACTGCAGCATTCCTGGATTTCATTTAAGCTGCTCTGATGTGTTCTGTGTCTAAGATACCAAAAATAAATATTCCTCCTATTAATGATTTGTCTGCCTGTGATGTTTACTCATGTTCTGTTCTTACTGCTGAGTTCATGCTGATTTGTAAAATTATGTAGATAACCTCATTAGGCATTGGTTGTATATGAGCTGCTTAAAAATGTCACTCTGTCAGGTAGCAGATGTGTTTAAATAGTCTAGTTTCCAAAAACAGTTTGGAGCAGCGTAAAATATACATGAGAACAGAATAGAAAAATGTCAACATTTTTACAACTTTTCTCAAACTGAAAACAGCACAGACAACATATCTAGCGATGGATGTTTTTGTTATCATTTTGAATATGATAGCAGTAATACAATTGCAACCAGGGGAAGAAGCAGGCTAAAACAGCCATCCATTTTTTTTATACCGACTTGCAGGGAACCTAATGCAGGGAAACCGAGAGGCTGGAGACTATTCCAGCAACCACAAGAGGTTGGGTACACCCTGGACAGATCTTTGGTCCATCACAGGGCCATGTGGAAATATCTGTTACTGAAAATGAATAATTCAGCCATAAATCAAACATTAAATCTCCATCGTGGAATCTGGACCCTCACAAGTTAATATCCGACACCATGTAAGTGACATTATTGGACATCAAATAATAAAGTGAATCCCAGATATTTTCAGTTCTTCAAATGTAAACATGCAGAGGGATTCGCCACTCTGTGAAAGACAGTATCGGCAAAAAAGTAAAGTTTTTCCACTTGAAAGAATTTCAAGATTTAATTATCTATCAAATTCAGTTCAGCGTCAAATTTCATGCAGGAAATGAAAAACTGAATGAAAATGTATGGCTTGTTTTGAAGGGCTGTCAGAGGAAAACCTTTTCAGTGTGAACTTAACTGCAGCACAGATAAGGTTTACATCTGAACAAACTACAAAAACTTCTGGAAAGATGTTCTTTGAATAAAGTAAAGATGTTTTAACAAAATACACAGCACCACATTTGGCAAATAACAAACAGAATATGCCAGCACAAACGCCTCAAAGCAAATATGAAGTACTGTGTTGAAAAGGAGACGATTTGGGCTTGTTTTGCCACCACAGAACCTAAACACATTGCCGTCATCGAGTCGACTAAAAACTCCTCTGTACACTGAAATATGGTAAAAGGTGACACCATCTGTCTGACAGCTAAAACTTGGCTGAAACCTGGCAATGAAACAGGACAATAGTCCAAAGCACACCAACAAATCTACAACAGAATGGATGAAAAAGAAAGCTGTGAAGAGATGAAAACCTTAATGAAATAAGTAAGTTGTGGTTCAAAATTCTTCCACAACTACACGAGTGACAGATTTGTTCATCAAGACAACCATAACCTCAAATTATTTTGGCTAAGTTTTTTTTTTTTTTTTTTAACTAAATGAATAAGAACACAGGGCATGTTGTGTGCTATTTAAGATTGTACCAAACAAATCTTACCACCCGGTTAGGACCAGATTATTTATTTTATCATATATAAAAACATATGATAAAAAGAGAGTGTACTTTCTCATTCAAATGACACAACAGGGTTTGGAGCAACATTTACTGCCATCCAGATGAATACTTGTGTTATAATTAATTAATCTTGTAAAGCACTTTTGCTACTTTTGTATGAAAAGTGCTATACAAATAAAGTTTGATTTGATTTGATTTGATTTGGTTTGGTTTGGTTTGATTTGGTTTGGTTTGGTTTGATTTGATTTGATTCATTCATTCATTAATTTTTTCTTTATTCCTTTCATGAAAATGCATTATTTTTACAAAGCACATACAATTCATTTGAGTTTTCCTCTACATTTCCATGATCGGAAAGGAGCAGATGGAAGAATAATATTCTTATATTTATCTGCCCCCTTTATTAACAGAAATAGTAGATGGTTTGATTTGATTTGATTTGATTTGATTTATAGGAGGCCTTGTCTTTTCAGCAAGACAATGTAAAACAAGATTGTGGCATAACATGGATGGGCTGTACTGGACCAACAATCCAGACTTGTTATACATTAAAAATGTTCAATGGTGAAAAAATTATGAGAACAGAGGCCTGGAAGTGTTTAGAAGCTCAGATCTTGTCAATAAAGAATTAAAAACATAACCAAACACTTACAGAGGATATCAGAGGGTTATGCAACTCAGCGATAAACATGCTTTTGTTACAGCTTGTATTTTGCTGCCATGCATACTTCCACCTTTGAACACTTTTATATTTATCATTAGCTGAATAAATTGTATAAATAATATGAAAAACCATTTTATTCATTTCACAACTCACTGCATCAGTGTTCCAATTTTTTTGGAAGTTTTTTTTAGTTCCCTGAGAGAAACTTTGTAATCTCAGACATAAACATTTTAACTTGAGTTTGAATATTAAAAACATAAAAAAAAAAAAAACAGTTTCATAACCTGTTTAGACTTTTCAGAATTGCTAATCACATGCATTATTACCAATGTGCTGCATGTGGGCTCCAGTAATTTCCTTTTTGCTCCCTGATGATGTGTTCTCACACATACAGGTGCTTCATTCCTCACCTGCCTCTGACAAGCGGCACTCCCACCACATGATTGTGTTATATAAGCTTGACCCAGGCAACTTCTTGCTGGGTCAGTGTGTCAGAGGGCTGGACGGTTTATTTTTAAACCTCGAGGGGGCCAATGTGATCCAAAACATGAAGAGACAAGGTGATGGAACAAGGCAGCGCTCCGACAGGAATACAGATGAGAAACAAAGTGTTGGAGGCAGAAAAACAGGGAGAAATTACTCTCCATAAACAGTGGATGAGAAGGAAGGAAAAGGCAAAAAAAATAAGATGAGGGGAGCAGGGTGAAGTCCTAACAGAGGACGACAGGAAAAAGGAAACAGTGTAAAGGGAAGATATACAGTGGAGTAGGCTGACAGCTATGCAAACACAGTGTACAGAAGCGCAGGGATGTGGAGACATACCGCCCCTCACTTCACACCACTGTGGGCATTCCAGCAGCTTTCTGTCATTCTTGAACAGGAGGAGCGACTGATGGCTGTAAACTATCTGCTCTGACAGTACTCAAAGGGAAAAATCTGTAATACATTATATAATACATCCCGCAGGATGCTTGTTAAACTATCACAATCATGTAAGTTCATCAGCAGATTTGAATTTTTGACACATTTTGAAATAAACAAATCATGATTGAATAAAGCTGTCACTGTGTGTTTTCAACAGCTATTCATTGAGGGTTATGATGCATTACAAGTAGACAAGATTTCTTAGAACTGAAATACATTGAAAGAGTCCAAAGAGAACATTATGTTTTATCATGTGGGTAAGTTATCAAGAAAGATATTTCTCTTTTTTTTTTTAAAGCAAAAAATTGGGAAAAGTCCAAATTAAAAACAAGAAATCTCTCCAGCCTTTTAGTGCAGTGCTGTGCTTCGGTTGCAGAAGTATAGAAATAAACAGGCCAACTGAAACAGCCTGTAATTACTTATCAAGACACAAGAGAGCGCCTCTGGACTTAATCACAGATGAAACATCATGTGTATCTGATGCCAACTTGTGAGTCTGCACAGGGTGAGTGTGTTTGAGACAGAGATGCATGACTGTGAGTATAACACAAGAATGAAATGTAACATTGTGTTTTAGGTGGTGAGCTGATGCACTTAGCTGTGATTCAGTTTCACAAAAATTCCACTCTGTTAGATGATAGTTGACTGTGCCTGTGTTGACACTTAAAGATGCAGCACAGGTCAAACTAAAGTGTCACTGGTGTGTTTTTGCAATTATTGGTTTGGCAGCTTTCTCATTACTGACATATTTCAAGCAGAACACCTGATAACTCGGTTCAACTTATGGGGATCATTTAGTTTATTGTGTCTGCGTTGTACTTCTATCACGTGAAGGGCCCTTATATTCAGACTTGTGCTGGTTGTATTAGAATGCATGTTAAAAAGGAGAAGAAACTTACAAAGAAAAGCACTTCCTGTCCTGTTTATGATTTGTGTGCCTCTGTCTGAGCCTGGGCTGACATTTCATGAATCGTCTCCATGTGTCCTCAGACTGCTCCAGAGAAGTCCCAAGTGCCTGCTTTCATCGCTGTTTTCAATTTGCCTTCAAAAATATGCAGCCAGAAGTGACTTGTTTCATGAGTGAATTACCTTATATGTCCTCCCGCAGCCTCTAGTCTGATTATCTGGCCAACAGAGGGCTACACTACAAGGAGTATATCAAAGAAAATGTCTTTGAAAAAAGTCCTTGATATGACCCACAGTGACAAATGACTACAAATTCAGCAAATGTTGGATTAATATATCTTTAATAAGTTATCCTTGGTTTTAATCAGTAAGGCTTTCAATAATCTTCCTGGGGGGGATGAGTCAAACATTTGTTGGGCAAGACATTGACCCCACACTGCGTCCCCAGTATACTCACGTGTGTTGGGACTGTAAAGAAAATAGTGCTGCTTACAAGTAACAAACACTATTTATGATGCGTGTCATTAAAGACTTACAAATACACATAAAACAAGTTACACAGTGCAGTACTCCTTTTTATTTATCTGGCAAAATAATAAAAAGGGAAGCATTTGGAAAGAGTCAAAGTTAACAGTCAGGAAATACAAAAATATAGATAAAGCAATTCTAACAGCTGTTTTAATTAATTTCCTTTTTCCCTCTCTCCAAATGGAAAAACTATATTTCTTTGGATCAACATATCATATATTGACTGTGTACTTAAAAGACATCTTTACACAGGATGCATAAATCCATGTTCAGCCCCATCATGCAACCTCCCGCCTCATTACATGATCCACTTCTGTCCTTTTGACACACTCTCCTCTTTTCATTCCACTTAAACCTGAATGTTATCCCCTAATGCACACAGATGAACTTGCCCTCCCACCCACCCCAGAAACCCTCCAGTCTCTCTCTGGTGAAAAATATCACAGCATTGCCTCCTCACATTATGTCAGGAAGCATAAGGACTCACAGCTTGATGGAAGATGATGCTGTTCATGCTTGTGATTGGACTTTTTGTATGGAGTCCTTAACATGAGTGTTGACTTGGTTGTTTCCTCTCTTCACTCTGGACCTTTAGTCCTGCACCACAGTTCCACGCTTGGATGGGGGCACCAGGTGCTCAGGCAGCGTTGGTGGCAGCTCATGGCCTTCAAGCTTCACCTTGATCAGGTGGTTGGCCAGGGCAAACTCCTCATCATCAAGCAGGCCATCTTTATCCACATCTGCCAGCTTCCAGATCTTGCCAAGGACTGTGTTGGGCAGCTTGGACTTTAGCATCTCTTTTTTGGCCGCAGCACCGGATACTTTGCCATTGATTGGGGAGAGGGTGTAAAAGATTTCATCGTACGAAGGTTTGTCACGACCCACCACCCATTCCAGCTCATCAATGCCTTCGCTAGCACCCTCTCCGTAGCCATGGCCGAAGGGACCACTCATGGTTCCCTCGAAGGCTCCACCCTTGACGGACTGGCTGGGCATGGCGGCCTCCTCCTGGCGCACCATGGCCATGAGACGAGCTATGTCATTGGCAAGCATATCCTCTACCGCTTCGAGTAGTTTGGGTTTCAGCGATGCAAATTTTGTGAAGTCATGGGCATTTAGCAGCTCCTGAAGGGATGGGGAGAAGAGAAAACAGGAATTGGTGATAGAAATAGACCAGCTTTCAATGGCTACCAACAGGAGTAGCGTACAAGAAGCAGGATTTCCTGACAAACCAGGAAAAATAAATCTTATTCCCGTCCTGGCCCATCCTGAAGAGGAGCAGGAAAGAAGGGCAAAGATGTAAAGAGTAAAGGTTGGAAGGTCGTTGTACTATGAGAGGTTTGTTTCTACACTGGATGAAAGACATAAAAATAACCACTCAATCATATCTGTATCTCCAGAAAGTACATCGTAGTCTTATGTCGGGGTGGCAAAATCTGTCTGTGGATTGCTCTCTATCTCTAAGCTCACCTGCATCTTTGCAAGGTTGGGAAAGTCTCCGGGTGAGATCTGGTGCTCCTTCTCTATTTTGTGGTAGATTTCACCCAGGTTGCCGATCAGTTCTTTTTTCTTAGAGTCCTTTCCAAACACGCTGGGCATCTCCTTTTTCAGTGAGCTGATAATGTATGCATGCACCTGAAAGTCATAACACAAATAAGAGATATTTTCAGTTTTCATTGAGGTTTTGTGGTCACAGTTATTCTTCTTGTGTGCTTTATTAAATTGAGCAATATAGTAAATTCATGGATTGAAGTGAAAAATAAATCAATGTCAGCTGTCTTTAAAAAATGCAGGGATTTCTAAAGTGGGGAAAGAGATAACCTGCCATGAGAAAAAAGTAATTCCTTTGCTCTTTTTTTGTGTGCATGAAGTCACATGGTTCATGGTTTCAATAGTTGAGTCATAGTGCTGAATTCTTGTGCTTGCGGTTGATTCAAAACAAAACTAACATAAGGTTGTCCAAAACGGGAACTTTTTTGTGTGTAATGCAACACTCACAGACTGAAGAAGGAGGGCATTTTGGTGAGAGAATGAGACTGACAACAAAAACAAGAGAATGTAAAAAAAAAAAGAAAAAAAAAGGCACTCCTTTTTAAAACTGAACAATAATATCACTGTGTCCATAGGACGATCTCAACATTTAATTGGCTTTTCATGTACACTTTGGAGACATTATAATCCTCTGATCAATGAATGATTTCTACTTATCTCTATTTTTTTCTCTCTGACACTGTCAGAGGAATTTCTCTTCAGATTTGTTGGAATCCTTCATTGTCTTGTGACTTTCCACCAGATAACGACATCAGGTCGAAATGCATATAAAAACATAGCACCATCTTTTTTTTAATTTCATTAATCACCTTTTGTCAAAACTCCTTTTTAATGTTCAACATTAGTCTTTTTAAAGACTAATGATAAAAATGACTAACTGGTATGAGAGAAGGGTGAGTGGATAGGACCTAATTAATACCAACCTTAGCAAGGCGTGCCCGCTTGATGAGGTCATTGAGTTTGCGCAGAGCTGCATTACGTGGCAAAGACTGGATGTCCACGAACAGGTCCTGTTCTTCCGCTTCAAACAACTTCCTGTTGTCAGGGACCAACAGGGGCTGGGCCCAGAATGACCCAATGTACACACGTACAACCTAGAACAAAAGTTTGCACAGGTTACTTTCCATTTTCCTCACGTTATACTTATCTGCTTTCACCCACATGGGAGGAAATTCTTTCACAGGTCATGTGCATGACACTGCATGCACTGCAGTGTGGCTGTTGTATAAACAAAAACACAAAACATTTATATTTCATGTCCCAAAAAGTCAAATAGACCGCACAACAATACAGCATGGGATAATGATCTCGTCAGTAAAGCAAAAAGAAAATTTTAAAATCTAAATGTGTGCACAATGCTTTATGTCCTGTTTAAAGTCAATGAATAATGATCTTCATGATCCAAAGGTTTCTCTGAGATCAGTTGATGAATATGGCTCTGGATCAAACATTAACCAAATAGTCAGGGAACAATCATAAGACTATGTCACATGATAGGACATGCAATTTGAAAGGGAGGGTATCAGAATTGCTTTTCACTTTCATTACGTTCATATGTCGGAATTATTTTTCATTACTTGATTCAGCGACAGCCTGAGAACACTAAATCCTTGATTGCTGTTGTCCTTGAAAAAGTCCTCTGACCTCCATCTTGACTTGAAAAACATGGTCAGAGCTTCGAGACTGACTGACAAGACTAATTACTACCAGCAATTTCAGCTTTCAGCATTTTAGACCGATTATATAAACAAATTTCATACAAATATTACACAAAAGAACAAAAGTGAAAAATAATTATTTTTACCTCAGGTGTGTTGATGATTTTTCCCAAAGACCACATTAGCGCTCCGTAGACCCTCATCAGCTGCTGAGTGCTGATCTGATCTGCCTTGTTTAGCACCACGCGCATTTTGTCTTCATGGTTCTTGAGGGCACGGATCACCTCAGAGAACTCATCAGAGATGTCCAGCTTGTGGGCGTCAAACAGGAGGATGATGCGGTCTACACGCTCAGCGAACCACTCAAGCACGGCAGCAAAGTCATAACCTGGGAGAGCATAGGAGGGTAGACAGGCTCTTTAGTCATCTGAATGGGTGACATTAATATGCTTTTCAGAGAAACATTCAATCTAGCAGGTACTTGGGATTTAAACAACTGTTGGACATTTGTTTCTTGAAAGAATGTTGAAAGAGTGATGATAACCATTTCAAAGAACTCGATTCAAAGACCTTTATTTGTCATTCCAGTCTGCACTCACAGGAGGATGGAATTAAATTAGTTTCAGAGATTCTGGTAAACAGCCACTTGAAAGGTAAAAAAACAACAATAGTTAATACAAAAAAAACAAGAATTATCAATTATGTCAGGACAGCATTGTTTTAGATCCAACTTAATATCAAGATAATTTATGATAGAGATTTCTTGCTTTGAAGCTCCTCACTGTTAGCGTGAGGAGAGTCAAGTACATTTCTACTGATAAAGAGCTCAATGACACGATTACTCATTAACTTATATCCTGGGTGACGTTTGATTGTAGGTTGTATGTACATAGTATAACTCATGTTTATCTAGAAATATATATATAAAAAAAAAAAAAAAAGTCTTTCAAGAGGCTGGGCTTTTGCCCCGGTTACCGTTTAACTAGGTGTACTAAGAAAACAAAGACAGGTCTTCGTTTCAGGCCTTCAAGCCTCGGAACAATCTGACCTGTCAATCTACAGCATGTATTCACCTCAGGGATGAAACCACTTTTATATCCCTGATTAAGCACTGAGACGTGTTCAAATAATAATTTCCAGTGGTTATTTCAAGAAGAAAGAAGCCAAAATGAATGACAAAATTGGCCTTGTTTGACTTTCGGTTTCATTGAGGATGTGAAGAGAGTTGGTAGTTGTGGTTTTGATTAGTGCCTGTATGTCATCTGATCAGAAAAGAATGCAGCTGGTCTAAGAGCTCATCTCGGCTGCTGCACAATCAACGTCAGATCTGCTGTGCATGCATTCCAACGTGGCTGGCTTTTCTCCCTATCCAATACACATAAACAAAAGAGAGACAGAGATACAACTGGCAGAGACAATGACCAAGATACAGACAGATGAGGGAGATGAAGAGAAAGGAAAAAGAGGGAACAGAGAAAGAGAGAAAATAGGTGAGCAAAAGTAAGAGAAAACAACTTAGGTGAACATAAAGGCCAAATGAAAGAACTTTGAGCAAAGAGGAGTTTGTGAACATGATAAGCTAAAGAACAGGGAGACAAAGGGAGAATATTTCAAGTCTAAAATCCCAGTGGGAGCCAGCTGAGGACATTTGTTCATTCGCTCCCAAGTCTGTTTTTAAACACACATGTCAGGGAATCAGACAGAGACAGCTGCTCAAGCCCAGACTTACTTATAGCATCAACAACTGCTATGTCGGTACCATATACACTGGTTGGATATGCAAGGATCAAGCCACAAAACCATGTCAAATTTGGACAGAGCTTCGTATCAAGTCCAGAGGAGGAAGACCTGTGAGTATTCACATTATGATAACAAGTTTGGCATTTTGGGAGACATACAAATTTTTTGCTGGTAGTATGAGGTGCTAATCAATACTGTCTACATATTTTTACAGTAACCACTAAACTACAAACAGCAGTGAATTAGAAAGTTTACCATAAAGCCTGAATACTGCCAGCAACACCTTACATGGTTGAGTTGAGGTGCAGTAAAATCCACCTACCAGCATCTCTAAAGCGCAATCTAATCTTTTTCATTCAGTTGCTTGGTGTGGCAAGAGATTACAAAGAAAAGAAAGGAAGACATTCTTTTGTTGTCAATACAGTCCAAATGTAAAAACAAAAAACTCAGATTAAATGAGAAATGAGAACAAGCTAGCTTAGTTGAATCTGAAACCACCAGTTTCGGTAATTTATTTTTTAAATTTTTTATCTATTTTTTTTAAACGATTTTTTGGGCTGTAGTGGTCTTTATATGAAAGATGCTTGACAGGAATGGGGTCAGAGAGAGCAGGGAATGACACACAGCAAAGAGTCCCAGGCTGCAAGCAAGGATCTATAGTCTCTGCACATGGGGCGGGTGCCCAACCCACTGCACCACGCACCGCCCCCAGTTTCGGTAATTTCTAATCTAATTTCTGGAAAGGGAGGATATTTTGCAAAAATGTCAAGCTATTCCCAACATCACTGTGCTGCAGGGCTTTGTGATATGGCAAGAAGTTAAGAGGGTTTCAACATGGCATCTGAGAAGTATTTTTTTGAATGGCTTTAACATGTGAATATTAAGTGTCAAATCATCAGTGGTGAATATGGGAAAGATGCCACAGTTCTGCAAAAATCACTTGTTTTTGCTGCTGTTCCCTGATAGTTAAGAAACTCACACTGACTCATACTTGCTGACCTAATCAAAAATGAATGCATGGTCATAAAGTTACACAATTAAAAGCCAAGCATCCAATGAATGGACTTTGTGATTTCAGTATCTGAGGGTTTTCTGAAAGCGTTTGCAGCTATGTAGTTATGTCAAAGACATACATCAAAAATAGTGGAATGCTTGACTTTATTTGACAAGTCACACACACACACACACACACTACTGGTTAGCCGATTATCTCTGAGGAACAGTCAAAGTAAAACAATAGCTTCCTGTGGCCTGGTACAAAACTGATATCTGCCATGATTCTGAGAACAGACACACATGCCCGTCACACATGAGCTGCACAATCTACTCAGTTCTGTTTATACATGACAGGGTCCTAACAGTATGTCTGGAGTACAGTACCGTATCCATGTTTATACAAAAACAAAGTAGATGATGACGTGAGTGAGAGTGTATGGTTAGGGAAGGGAGGAAGCGTCTTTGAGAGTAAGAATTTATAAGTATGTATGTAGAGAAACAAAACTGTCTGAGGCATGTTCTTTGTTCTCAGACAGGGTCACCAGCACTGTTCATGTTTCAAACCATCTGCACAACAGATACGTTTTTGTTATAAATAATTGTAATAAATCTATGTATACATTTCTTGACTGACTTGATTTTCAGCATTTTTTTCTCATAAATTTATTATGACTCTTTTGCATAGAAGAAATTGTACATTATATTCAAACTGCCATAGAATTGCCAAATTTCTCACTGAATTGGTTATTCGTTTGTCCTGTTTTCCATGTCGTTTCCCCTTGAAAATAAAATAAACGGTTGAGAACAGACTGACAAATTATGAAGTAGCTCTCTGAGCAGCCAGCTCTTGCTGGTGATGGTGGAGGTGAGGACTGTCTTGGGAAACTGCTATGTTTGCCATTTTACTTCACTTCCTTTCACTAGCGTACACAAAAAAAATCTATATCTTGTACGTGCATTTCCCCTAAACCACCTAAAGTAAGGTGGAAAAAGCAGAAGTTTAACTCAGCTGCACTGTTATCCATTGCTTGTGCTCTGGAAGATCATCAAAAGTTAAATGAAAACTGTGTGTGTAGCAATAAAGAAATGACCCCAAAGGTCACGGTATTGTAAGAGAACATGGTTAAAAATATGAATTCCTTCATTTCCACAGACCTCAGGGAAATGACTGAGAAGTGATATGAAGTGATAAATAATACAGAATCAGACAAGAGTAGAAACAAGGGATTAAAAATAAGAATATAAAGAGATTGGGAAATAAGGTTGTGGACAAACTTTCAAGAACCATTAAAAACTATTTTTCTGATAAAAAATAAAATCAGAAAAAAGGGTTAAACTTTAATAATTGAGGATGCCTTAGCTAGAAAACAACATCTACCTAGTCAGGAAATTAACTTCAAAATGCAACAAGTTGTGCCTTTGCTACTCTCAAGCTGTGAGGGCCTCAATCTCATTTAGCTATTTGGCAACACTTTGCCTTCAGGGTGAAAAAGGAGTTAAGTACAGGTTTGACAGTACTGTGAGTAAGACTGCTACAGTTGTCTTTGTAGAGTAGTTGCCAAGCAGAAATACCAGAGTAAGACTTGGAGATGGAAAAGTAAGTATGTAGGTAGTTAAAGCATGTTTCCCTTTTATATCTCAACTTGCAACTTCCTGTGGGTTGATTTTGCATATGTGCAAGGCTTTCTGGCTACATTTTTTCACAAATTTTCAGAAGGTGTGGTATGGTGCAAGCAAAAGCACTGCCAGTGAGCAAACAAAAAACGATGTTGGTAAAGTGCCGGTGTGCGTGTGTGAAGCAGACCTCTGCTTATCCTCTGTTTTTCACCAGACAGGATTCCTGGAGTATCGATGATACTGATGCTCTCCAGGACGGCGTTAGGCATCTGAGCACACATGAACCTGCAGGAGGACAGATGAAGGAGCACAGAAGGGAGAAAATGAAAGTAGAAAACCAGTTAGGTGAGAGTGTTTATACACAAGCTTGGCATTTAACAGACATAATTCTGGATCTTTTCAGTCACAATTCCCTTGCTCTCAGGCACTGACATTAGTAGAATACCCCTTGGTTGCTGAAGTCACTGGCAAGGCTTATGACGCACTCTTCTTCTTCTGGGATTCCTTAAATAGGAAACTTTTTAAC